>JAQMYJ010000017.1:4294272-4312708 GCA_030014305.1 Clarias laeviceps
TTAAAATTGAGTCCAGTTTGTTATTGGAGGCTCAGGTAGACTGTAGGAAACTCCAGTCCTGAACTATCGAGCGACTGTAGTCACAAGTCGTCAGAGAACAGCTGTCTGCATCAGCTCTCTGCATCAGCCGAGGACACTAGGGACAACATAGCATAGCATTAACCATGCCGTCTTCGTGGAGAAGTGGAACCGTCCCCAGTCACCACATGCGTCCCAGGAAGACCACACGGGACATCGATGCGACGAGTTTTCCAACCAGAAGGGGGACACCAGGACAAGTCAGACAGCTCCAGGGGGCAGAGAGGGTCTGGATCACCGGCAGCTAAGGAGCGACATGTATAGCTCGACAGAGAGACAAATAGAGGGAAAGAGAGAGGGGGACATGGTCACAGTCAAACAATGTATAATGTAAATGTATATTTAGTGCAGAGTGCAAGCAGGGACTCCGGCAAGACTAACTATGACAGCATAACTAATAGGGAGAGCCAGAAGAAGAAACACAGACATGCGTGCTCCCTGAGATCTAAAGCGACCAATCATTTCACCGTCAACAAAGTGATTAATGAGAGTGGGGAAGACAGCATCTAAACATACCAGTTCACCATAATACTCTACGTCCATGAGTCCCCCAGATCTGCTCCTTTACCTAAGGCAAATCTGTTTACAAAAATGCTTGGCTAAATAAATAGATTTTTTTTTTTTAATTAGATAGCTGAGTCAACAGTTAATTATATTCAACAGGGGTTCTGTTATTGCTGGTACTATCTGCTTGAGAAAATGTCAGTTTAGGATCTAAGACACAGGTTGACGATTTTGAAAAAGAGATGAGTGAAATTAGTTCACTCTCTTCAAGGGAGTAAAGTATTCTAGGTTCTGATGTGATGTGGTTAGTTTATCATCTGTATAACTTAAATTGTCTGGTTTGAAAGCCTGAATTCTTTGCCTAATATTTATGATTTTGTTATTGAAAAGTTCATGAAGTCCTCACTACTGTTTGTTGTTGTTGTGGAGATTCCTGCAGTGGTCTTGTTTCTACTTAATTTAGCTACGGTATTAAATAAAAATCTAGGATTATTTTTGTTATTTTCAATAATAGTGGAAAGATACAATGATCTAGCAGCACTGAGAGTTTTTTTTTATAGTTCAGGATTCTCTCCTTCTATGCTATTGAAGGTGCGTGTGTGGTCATTATATCAGGGAGCGAGTTTCTTATCTCTAATCATTTTCCTTTTAACTGGAGCTACATTATCTAAGGTATAATGAAATGTTGACTCTAAATATTCAGTCGCCTGATCGAGTTCTGTGGAGTCAGATGGCGATCCAATCAAAGTTGATTACTCTGGGTTGATTGATAAAGCTCTGTGTGGTATTTGATTAGAATGTACGTTTAATGTGGTAGTGCGCTTTATCAATAATCTCACAGAGTTATCAACTTTGATTGGATCGCCATCTGACTCTATAGAACTCGATCAGGCAACTGAATATTGCTGTGCGTTCATTATTACTATGACACACTTTAAATGAGACAAGACAGTGATCTGAGATAGCTTCAGACTGGTCACATTGCACACTGCAGGTTGTGACCACATTAGCTGAGGGATTGTGCACAGGACGCAGAATTTCTCCTCGGGTTATTCCTGTACTGTATAAAGCTGTCAGAAATGCATTGGTGCATTAGGAAGATGAACAGAAAGAATTTCATATTTTGCTGTACAGTATATTGTATTCTTGACTCTCATCATCATCAGTAGTGTATCTGAAAAGGCACCCATGAGACTCAGCGACTCTCAGCTCCAGAGATGCCCCAAAGCCTGGCACAGCACACACATCTAAAAATAACACTAAACTCACCACTGTCTCCTGTAACCTAGACTAAACCATATTATGGAACACTCTTTTATTTATTCAAATTTAAAACACAATAAAACCGGTTGTAAATATAAGGTAACAGACACTTGGAGCCAGTTCTGTTCATATATATTAAGAAGGTTTATTTACTGTAAGCTCCATGTGTTGCTGTGACAGCATGAAGAAGCTTTGGCATTAGTGTTCAAGCCACTTTTCCTAGCAGTGGTAATCTAATGCTCTTGTATACGTGCAGCACTGAAGCTCCTTAGACATGTCTGTCTAGATGAAGAATGGCAATGAATGTTTCCTATAATAATTGAGGAAATTTGTCCCACATTTCCTCTGCATACTACTGAACTAAATACAGTACAAGGGGTGTTCAATTTATAAGAGAAAAAAATCATCTTTATTTCTCAGTTTAACATCCCAGGTTGACTTGGAAACCCCTTATAGTATGCTGATATAGCATTAACCATACCACCATGAAATGCTGTTCTCAGTGATTTTGCCTCATTGTCTTGCCTGTCCTGGTGATCACTGAAGCATTTATGATCTCTCTGTCTTTAAGAAACTTTCAGGTCAGAAGCCCAGTAACAGCCTTAATTTTATTACCCTGAGTTACTTTTAGACTCAGTGTTTTGGCTTGATCTTAGCCTTTTTTTTGTACACATGTGAAATGTGAAACTGACGCACAGGTCTTCTAGGACTTGGATTGCAGCTCAGGGTGGCTCACATATACCAAAGCCTGAGCTCATATACTGTATCTTCCATTATTTATATTGTGCATTGTAAAAGGCATGATTTTTAAGACAGTAAGGTCCCTTCCTATTTTCCTCCCTGCTTGATATCTTTAAGCAGATTTGTTTTTTGTAACCTTGTTTATTGATCAGTTGGCTTGTAATGATTACTACTTGACCCGATAACTTGTGATTAGCTTCAGATACACCAGGAGCAGTGGATAGAGGATACACTGCAGCTAATCAATAGCTCGACTAAGTAAACCAGGTGGTCATATAGACAAAAACAGGAGCAGCTGTGTCCAGAAGTCCCGGGAGACCACTTTTAAACATTCTTTATTTATCAACATGACAATCCGGAGCAAGGGATTCTCTCCAGGGTTTAGTCAGCCAGGGATATGACACATCCAAGCACAAAAGAATAGACAAGTATGCGTTAATATGCCTCCTGAAAATCAGAATTTAATCAATTGAAATAACAAGGGCTTCTGTGCCTTTGTAAAATATACAAAAAACTATATTTCTATAGAAATAAATTGTATATGTCTGTTTCCTAGATTGACACCCTTGCAGACTCCTTTACATCTCAAGCGGACTAAACATGGCCAAGCATGTAGAATTGTACTATTACCATATTAGGCTATTGTTGCTGATCCTCGTTTTTACGCTTGAATGCATATTTTTGAAAAGCTGCAGAATGAGGAGTAAATACGAAATACTAAATATTTCGATTCTGTGCTACATATTTTAGCCCTTAGGACCAACAAATTGATGTGGGACTCTCCCCTGACTTTATACAGGCAAAATAGTTTTATATAGATAATTGTTTTGTTTTTTAAAATACTGTACATACAATTGTATGTTATAAATGTAGATAATCTTATTAAAAAAATTCAGGCTGTCTGCCGCAGATCTCGTTTGTGGGCCCAGTTGTGTTCAATAGCTGCCTCTTAATTCGCAGAGTCAATGACATGCGAGCCACCTGCCCCCATCTGCAGTGGTTACTGTCATGTAAATCAGGCATCTGTCAGAGAAAGGGATTCGTCCTCTTCTCCCCGCATAATGAAAAACTGAACAGGAAATGCTCGCTGTCTTAAATAACATCTTGTATTCTTTTCTTAACAGCTATAAAGTAACATAACCATCGTATAGATGCACATGCGTTATGAAACAGATGGACAGAACCAACATGGCTGAAGGGCTGTGTGCAGATTTTTAATTGATACATTTAAATGGAAAAATACTCATACTAATGCATTTGTAATGCCATTTTCTTCAAGTTCCACTTTTATTCAATATTTTTTTTTATCAAAAGTTTATTCTACTATGTGTAGAAGTGTTTTAGCTAAGTATACTACAATAAAATAAGTGTTGTCAAGGTGCAGGTGTGATATTACAAAAAGTTTATCTCACGAGACTTTTATTGATTCTAAATATGTATCATGATAAATATGTCAGGTAATAAACTAAAAGTGAAGCTGTATGTTGCAGTTTATGTAGTTTAACAACTACATAACAGGCTTTAGTTTGACTTCTTGTTTTTATTTTAATAATCAAATAAATACTAAAATACATTGCAAAGCAAAATTACTTAAATCGTAATCTACAGTTTACAATTTTCAACATTTTAATATTGAATCAGTGTGCAGTTTTGTTTTAGAAAGATCTTAGTTGTCTAAGTTAGAAATGTCATTATTTTCCATGTACTGTAGTACTTGGGGATTTTATATCCAGGTTGTGTGTAAAATAAATTCTGTACATATAAATGCTAAATATTGTTAATGTTATAATATGACCTCCTTATAATAAAGATTTGTAGTACAGTGTGTATCTAACATGTGACAATTTCATTCTTGTTGTTCAGTTCCCAGAGCTCCAGAAATTGATGTCCAGGACTGCATGGTGATGGACAATGCAGTGACCATCATCTGGAGGATGCCGGTGGAGGACAGCAAGATCGACCACTACATCCTCGAGTATAGAAAAACCAACCACGAGGGTCTGGCTCGGGTCAAGGATGAGCACCAGTGGGAGATTGTGGACAACATTAAGAGCACAGAATACACCCTGACGGGTACAGACACAGAGCACACTGCAATGACACACACATACTGTACACACACACCATGCTCATCAGAACTGTTCGCACCCTTTGCAAATATGATTGTATCAAATAAACATCACACAGAATAACTTAAAATTTCCACTTAAACAGTTGAAATGTATAACACAGGCCCTGCATGAAAGACTAGAGTAATATTATAGTACATTTCATATTATATAGATATACTGTAAGATTATAGTAAGCTACTAGTGTTGTTTAAAAATATTAATTGCAAGGGTGCTGATTAAGAAATGGTGCTGTTTAAATGTAGAAACATTATTCTTATTATATATTATTAAGCATTACTCTTATTATATGTATCACTTATTGGATGTATTACAGTATGTTTGTATATCATTTATTAGATGTATTATTATTTTATGTTCCATGTTTTGCATAATGTCTCTTTGAATTGTCATGAGGGGTGTCAATAATTAATTTTGTTATTATACTTTTGCTACTTTTATACTAAGAAGCCGATAAAATTGCCGCACTCATATTTCCAGGTTTAAAGTTTGATTCCAAATTCATGAACTTCAGAGTTCGGGCGTGTAACAAAGCAGCAGCTGGAGATTATTCTGATCCTGTCACATTGGAAACCAGAGGTAAAGACACCATATATAATATACATTTTAAACAATCAGGCTAACATCTGTTACGTAAGAAGTAGACATGACCTCTGTTCCTGTCAGCCACAGTGAAGGAGCTAAATCATATTAAAATCAACCGGTATTGCATTCATATTGCTTTCAGTCGTATCAATACAGTGTTAATCACTGTTCTTTTATGCAGCGTTCAACTTCAACTTTGACTCAACGTCCTCACACCTGAACCTGAAGGTGGAGGAGAGCAGTGTGGAGTGGGACCCACAGGGAGGCAAAGCCCTGGACAGTAAGGTCAAGGGGAAGGAGAACAAGGGCAGGTATGTGCTCGTATTCACTATCACTATAACATCACTATTGATATTTCAAGACTAATATTGTATATTTACACTGCTAAACACTTAATATTGATGTGGAACCAGTGTTGAAGTGCTTCGATAGTTAGGTAATTAAGGGTTTTAATAACTTTACACTGATTTCAAAAATGAAATCAGTTTTTAATGAAGTTTTTAATTTTACTCTTAATGCCTAATTGTAAAATATTTCTTGGAAGTTATGTAATTCCCATTATGCAACACTACTGTTCTGTTGACAGTTGCGCAATATACTGTTCAGGACACTGCCTGGCTAAAAAAGACATGCACTGTAATATGTTGTTCAATCACCCTTATCTTTGTTTTACGGCACACAATGTGTTGGTCAGTTCATGTGTGAACATGATTCCTCATTCTCCCAAAATCACTCTTTTACGATTTGAGTCCTGGAATATGCCCCATGCCATCAGGGAAGATCCAAATAAAGATCCATTACTGATACAACCTGGTCACTCAGTTCATGCAGGTCTTCAGCTGACTTTATTTTATTGCCACATAACGTTGCTGAGCCTAGACCTGACCAAATGAAGCAACCCCAGATCATAACACTGCCTCCAGAGTGGGCACTATGCATGATGAGTCCATGACTTCATGTGAGTCCCTTCTTACCCTGATGCACCATCGCGCTTAAATATGGTCAGTCTGAACTCATCAGTCAAATTAAAGCCTTTTTAGTCTCCCTCACCCGTGGATTTATTATGACCACACAGCTGTTTAGTCCCAGTCCTGTGAGTTCTCGTCACAGTTTGTGTGGGAATGAATAAATTTTCACTATTAAAAATAGCTGTGATTTCTACCGTAGGTTTCTTATGAAGCAGCTTCACCAAGCGTTTAAGTGATTGATGATTTCATTTTTTTTTTACTACATTTCTTCTGTAAAGAAATTATTATTTCAGTATTATTTTTTTATTATTATGAAATTAATTATTATTAAACCTTACTTTTAATATTGTGCTGGACAGTGCTTAACCCAATTCCAGTCAGTTAATTGATGATCTTAGTGATTTTCTTTGCTTGGTGCAGAACAATAATTTGTCCCCTACTGAAATGGCGTCTTTTTTTTTTTTGCAGTGTATATCGTATTATAGAGATTCGTCCAGGGTTCATATGATATTATTTGATATTTTTGGTATTGTTGCAGCAGATTATTTTCTTATACCACTGCTTATATGTATGTATTGCGTCTATGTATTTGCATATATTTATGTTTTAGTCCCCTAATATATAAGTTGTTAGGGTTTTATCAAGAAGGATATTTTCTTCTTCTGTTCATGTTGCATCTACTGCATTTCTCGCATTTCTTTACTTTCTTTATAGTATTAGGATGATTAAATTTATAGCAACTCCCAGCCAATCAGAATTGAATATTTTCTGTAGTCATAAACTAGGTTTAATGCATATTGAGTTAAATAATATTTACAGACTCGATTTTGAGGAGTCTGCTGGTTCTCATTATTGTTGGAAAATGGGTTCATAATTTATTAAAGCTGTATGTTCCCTTTTCATCTCAGCTCTTCCTGGGATCTCAGTGAGGAACTTTGAATGTTACTATTTTCACAACTGTATTGTTTCTGTGACTTGCTTAGGTTTTAATATGTTTAACCTTATAATTATAATTTTTTTCCTCTCTGCTTCCACACCAAGTTTCTGAGGCATTTTCTTTTATTTACACGTTCCTTTTTTCCACCAACAGTGCACACCTTACTAATCTGAAGAACATGACAAGGTGATCGTGTGTTTCTGGCCGTGTGGGATTTGGCCCTTTAGAGCATTACTAGTTCCCCTAGTTTCTTCTTCTTCTAGCATGGTGTTCTTGGGATTTGGTGTTGGCAGAAATGGACAGTCGTTATAACCTTCATGGGAGACGTGGTTCAAAAAAAAAAGAAGACAGGATTAGCCGGATAACCTTTTGTCTTTAAACTTTAACTATTTTTTTTAATCGCATGAAAAATTAATTGAAGAATAAATTGATTTTACAAAGTTGGTTAATTTGGAAGGTTATCTGGCTAACTTTGTTATACTGAATCACTGAATCCCATAGATGAGAAGTGTGCTAGTTTGCTGTTTGCATAGAACAATAACTGATAACATGTGTGTGTGTGTGTGTGTGTGTGTGTGTGTGCTGAATCTGACAGTCATTTCTAGATGGAGAACATCCTTAAGTACTGTATATTATGTTATTATTAACAAATGATCAGTTTTCTGCCGTGCCTCCATCTATAACTGGCGCTATTACTGACTCTTTCTTCTGGTTCTAGGGTACTCCTTTATATTTTATTCTCTCTTTAAAGAAATGGTGGCAAGATAATAGCCTTTTTTCTTTTTTTTTAATACTTTGCGTCCAAAGCAGTAAACTCCTCGTGTTAATCTTTTCCATGCTCACAACTTTATAACTTTGGTGAGTAAACAATCTACTAAAAATCAAGACCTCATTCGTGTTTTCGCCATCAGTCATTCTGCTATAGAAAACAGCATTCATGACATGTCATTAGTGTCATCACTAACCATCACTCTCTAATAGTAAGAATACGATCATCACAGTACGATTTGTGTTGCCGCACAACCGGAAGTGTTTTATCTCTTTAATAGTGCAGCAATAAGCCATTGGTCATTGACTAAAGAATGATATTGTATGCTATGAGACTCTTAGCCAGAGGGAAACATTTTAATGGTGCAACCGTTTTAAAGAAGGCCATTTTGAAAGCCATGTTCGGGAGTTCCTGAGAGGCCAGGGTTTTGGACATAAAACAGGCAGTTTGATCATGGCTCCAGTATACTGAGAAATCTGTCTATCTTGATGTATCCAAGTGCTAGTAAAACGCTGGGATAAGTGCATTAGTGTAGCAGGGGATTATGTAGAGAAATTACAATAGATTTTATTCTCATAACTGTGTTCTGTTATTCTGCACAACCAAAAGTCCCAGTTTGACTTGAAGAAATGAATAATTGATCTTTTCCTGCTGCACCATATGACGCTCAGGGTGTTTCCTGCTTGTCAGTCATAGAGCTGTTTTGTGTCATGTGGTCAAGATTATGGACACACCCACCATGCTGTAGCATCTGTCATTCCACAAAGAAAGCGGCCCAGAATTCCCTGCGGGATTCCAAAATTGCTTAGCCACATTCTCACGTCAAAAATAATGTGGCACACACAGAGGATCCTGTTGGCTTAAAAAGAAATTCCAACTGACACAGCATCCACAATTTCACCACATCAACCACATCAGACAATAAATGAACAGTGAAACAAATAACTATGGTGTTTTCACATGATCTTAAAGGAGTACTCTTGTCCTCTATCCATTACTGCTGTATGGTAATGTATGTGTGGTTACTACAGACAACGAATTTGAGACAATTCCCTCCCTCTGAGGAAAAAGAAAGAAATGCAGCACTCAATTATAACAGAAATCTAAGTGCAGTTGTTAAACTTTTATATGAAGCTTGTTGGCTTTTATAAAGAATTTATAATCGATCATTCGGTGAGAAGAATAGATTGATTCCCACAAATCACATTGATTCACATTGATCCCACAAAATTGTGAGAACATGCTGAGAACAAGCATTTAACTGTTATTATATAGTTGTGTATTCTAACTGTTTCAAATAAGTTTAACATCTGCTCTTAAACTTTCTTTCTAAGAGATTTAGTAAACAGAGTTTCTGTTCATTCTCAGTATTCTCTGTGGTAATTACACATACACTACATGGGCAAAATTATTTGACCAAACCTGCAATAGCATTGTACAGTATCACACATACAGTACAATCATTGTATTACATCAACACATATCCTTCAATATGTAGTTGGGCGCCGTTTTTTCCAGCTCTTCTTGGAAGGCTGTCCACAAGATTTTGGTGTGTTTCTGTAGAGCATTTATGAGGTCAGGCACCGATTTTGGACAAGAGGGACGAGAAGGCCTGACTCGCAATCTCCATTCCAGTTCATCCCAAAGGTGCTCGATGGGGTTGAGGTCAGGGCTCTGTGACAAGTTCTTCCACATCGAAGACATCAAACCATGTCTTTATAGTCCTTGCTTTGTTTACTGAGGCTCAGTCCTGTTGGATAGAAAAGGACCTTCTTCAAACTGTTGCAACAAAGCTCATAAAAAGCATATCATATGCCAAATCATGAAGATTTCCCTTTAAGGGGCCTGATTGTCAGTAATTAACAGGTTTGGCTAAATACTTTTGTGTACGTGCTGGATAGAGACTAGTTTACAAACTCTGGACTATTCCTTTAAGGTCATATCACCTCCGGAGATCAAACTTCCAATAAGGTTTTGATTTTGTTGCTTGTAAGATCCATGTGAGTTTCTTTATTTCAGCTTTTTTATACATATAATCAGCCATCTGAAGCTCCATGTGCCTGCATCTCTCCTTTCATAAAAGTGCTCTTACTAACACAAGCGATCTTTTCTAATTATGCTGTTGCCATTTCTTTTCTTTACTGCTTCTGTGTTATATCCTACTGTATCAGCCATGGCTTGAGTGTTTTTTTGCAATTGATTCAGCATGTGTGTTAGCGTTAGTGTTAGCGGTCCATAAATCCCAGACGGATATTTGTGTGCTATAAGCTGCCTTCATGGCCTGAATGTATTTTTTGTTCTGTTGCCGGTTACAGAAGTGGAACTCCATCTCCGAAAAGAGCGCCGACTGCTCGCTCACCAGCTCCAAGGGGAGGCAGAGATCGGTTTACTGGCGAGTCGTACACAGTACTGGGTATTCAGCCTGTACCTATAGAACTCATTTACACAAGCAATAATAGTCATTTAAAAAAAGGGGGCAAGAAACTACACCATTTACAGTATATTTTTCCAAAATTAAAACACGGTATTGCAGTGAATAATAAATATTTATGTTGTGTGTCTTTTTCTGTGTTCAGGTGACACCAGTATTGACTCTGGTCAGCACTACTGGGAGGTGAAAGCCCTCAAAGACTGCAAGTCCTATAGCATCGGTGTAGCCTTTAAGAACCTGGGCAAGTTCGATCAGTTGGGCAAAACCAACACCACCTGGTGCATCCATGTCAATAACTGGCTCCAGAACTCCTTTGCAGCCAAACACAACAACAAGGCAAAGACTTTGGAGATGGCAGTACCAGAGAGGATAGGAGTTTACTGTGACCTTGACGGAGGTACAAATAATTTTGTTCAGACACAAATAGACTGCCAAGCTTTGTGTAATTTGTTTATTGTCTTTTTAAAACCTTGGTTAAATGTCCGCCATTTGAGAAGCAAATGTGAGTTTTTCAATGTTTACTTGTTGAGAACTTTCAATCGATATAAAATGTAAAAGTGAAATAAATTGGACAAATCAAGACAGAAAAATGACTGAATGACAGAAAGTGAAATGTTTTTTTTAACAAAGTACACTGCCTGGTCTGTGTGCTGTAATGTCCAGTTATTGTGTGAAAATGATTCCTCATTCTCCCAGAACCAGTTTTTCACAACTTGAGTCCTGGAATATGCCCATCTTAGTGGTTAGCACTGCTGCCTTGCACCTGCAGGTCCTGGGTTCGATTCCCATGTCGGGTCTTTGTGCATGTTGCACGTTCTCCCTGTGCTTGATGGGTTTCCTCCAGGTTTTCCTGTTTCCTCCCACAGTACAAAACATGCAAATTATGCTAATTGGCGTTCTCAAATTGCCCATAGTTTGTGAATGTGCGTGTAAATGTTGACCCGAGGTCCTACCACGGTCGTGCACTTGGAAGTAGTTGGATTACAGAGGTTCATTAATGGATGGGTGGAGGATGGAATATGCCCATACCATGCTGGAAGAAAAACTCCATAGATGTGATAACCTGGTCATTCAGCACATTTGGGTCGACAGCTGACTTCATTTATTGCCACATAACATTGCTGGGCCTAGACCTGTCCAACTGAAGCATTAGCTTCATGTGCTTCCCTTCTTAACCTGACTTTTTGGAATAGGCTTAATCTGAGCTCACCTTTTTCCATTGCTACAATCTTTCTGCTTCCTAGAAAATGTCTCCCTAAGAAGTGATCTGCTTATGGTCTAACAGCTGTTTAGTTCCAATTCATAATCCAATTCCATTATTGTGTTCCAGGAAATAAATTGATTAGATTTTCCTGGCAGTGTATTAGTTAAAGAGTGTGTAGACTTGTACAACCAGGTAATTTTTTTCCTATAAAATGTTCCTGTTTGTTAACATTTTTTAACTGACATGATTTATTTTGTCCAACACAAAAGCCAGCTGTTTTAACCCATAAGAGTACAGACATATTTCTCCATTAACTGACATCATGTTTGGAAAAATGGACCACGACTGTCACATGACTTTTTTTCCCTGACAGTTTTAGGGTTAAATGCTATGTGCCATATGTCACAGTGATATTTTCTTAATACGTTTTTTTATTTATTTGTTCAAGAAGTGCAGTCAGAACAGGTTAGATATAAAATATCTTATTAGAATTGGTAAATAGAATGAAACTTAAACCAGCATTTTAAAATGAGCTAGTTGTGTCACATGTGCTGCTACCCAGGCACGCCACTATTTTGGAAATGATGTCATGGATACACAAATTCACAGAATGTCTCATGACCGCCCCAGGATGTTTATTACATGTCACCTCGGGATTTCATGAGGTAAAGTCAAGGATAAAGCTGAATAATTCATTTTCCAGAACATTTAAAGGGTTTGTGAGACCTTTGTGACTGGTGCGGGGTAGACTTTTTAAATACAGTCCACTGAACTCCTAACATTAGTGTACCATTAGGAGTACCATAAAATCTTAACGCTGTATGAGTTTTCTGTGAGTATGTGAAATATTTTTCCAGATCAGGGTAGTTACTGTAATGTCACTGAAATATTAACATTAGGATATTTGTAATGCCTGAAATGAATAAATTACCTTTATTTTGTCCATACACCATTTATTTTGTCCATTAATACCTACATTAAATATCTAATTCTCTCCAGCTAGAGGAGATTCTATCTCTTGCCTCATGTACGGTTTCTAAGGCTATAGGACACCTGTAGATCGAATATCAGGCAGATCCCCTGACTCTAGGAGTAATGTATGAATAAAAGAAGACTCACAAGCCCTTTTCAGGCCTGCCTGCGTTGTAGAGACTTGTTCTTTTCATATCCCGTTCCAGCAGAATGACCACAGATTAGACTTTTCACGTAATCTGAAAGCTCCTTTTGTGTCTTTCCGATTTCAGGTCAGCTGTCGTTTTACAATGCGGAAAGCAAACAGCTGCTTCACTCGTTCAAGACGAAGTTCACTCAACCCGTTGTGCCGGCCTTTATGGTGAGTCACATGACCTACTAACACCCGCCCTTGTAGTCAGACAACATGCTAATATAATGTCACATTGTAATTACGGGGCAATTCAGGTTGCTTTAATGTAATTGTAGCTAATTGTGGTTAACTGGTGAAACTGGAGATGTGTGTCAGCAAGCATGAGCTTGGGCTATATGTAGCTGTGTAAAATTAAGTCTGACCCACGTGGCTTTTGGTCATATAGAGGCCTACCAAGATCATAGAGCGAGAAACAAGACTTTTATATACAATACATTACCCTGGGCTGCGGGTATAAGTTGTTATCTGCACCTATTGGGTGGTAATTGAACCCGGGCCTTACAGGAAAACTACTGTACCACTGAGCCACCAATGCACTGAGGATACACTGTATGTCCTTCTTGATAATAACCCTAAAGACCTGATATAACCTAAAAGACTTCACCTTTCTACTTTCTATGTTGCAGGTGTGGTGTGGCGGCCTGAGCCTGTCGACTGGTTTACAGGTTCCCAGTGCGGTTAGAAGTTTGCAGAAGGCTGAAAACGGGCTGGCGGGATCAAACAGCAGTCTGAACAGCATGGCACAATAGACTACGTTCGAAAACTACAAATATTACTGATTCAAGCTGATTTAGGACTAGCTTCCTCTTTAACCCATCCCTAATCAGCAGCAAAGAGCAACCTGTATGACCTGCTTCCTGCGGAATACATCGTTCAGCATTGGAATACTGTGAAGCATCATGGGAAACGAAATCTCTCACTGGCAAGCCTGGATTTCTCCAAGATAAGGAGAGTTGCCTCTTTCTGTTTGTCTTTCTGTTTCTTATCGGATACGAAATTCTAGCAGCTTCATCAGGGATTAGCTGAGTGCACTTTTCTCCCCTAATTCATTTTAGGTTTTCTTTTCTTTTTGTCATGATTTTATTTCTGAAATGATTTTAATCTGGGATGACAGATTCTGTCTTTTATGCTTTGAATTGTTGTATTTTTTTTCTCGTTTTGTCTATATGTGTGAACGAGTACGTACTGTGAGCTCACGTCTGCACAAAGGTATTTTTTCCTCAAACTGTCAAAATCCTTTTACCTTTTAAATAAGAAGCCTGTAGTTTTTTTTAATACTACAGCATGTTATGGGGTTGAGTATGACTGCGGAACAACTTTTGCACGATTTAAACCATTTAATGCTGCTTTCTGTATATTTAGGTTCCTGTCACTCTACAGTTTGTACAAAAGTCTGAGCAAATCCTGTTCACCAAAAACGCATCTTTTAGACGGAGTCATCGGACAGTTTTCACTAGTGCTGCTGTGTTGGAAATTTGTTTTCTTTCTTTAAATTTTTTGTTTGTTTCCTTATTTATATATCCCTGATGTGATTTTATTATTTACAGTACGTGCATATGAATTTCTGTCAGTCATTTCTGTCCATTCAGTAAATTATTGATTTTCTAAAATTGTCTTGAAAACGTCTCTCCAATTTTTATGACACTTATATGAGAAATTATTGTACAGTATCCACAAAAATCATGGACAATTTCCAGAAGGCCACAACACTACACGTTAATTATTTTAGAGTTTTTTTTTTTTACTGATCTGGAAAAAAACAACCTAAATAATATATTACTATAAGATCATTTTCACACAGATCTTTAGCATTAAACAGGTGTCTGATTTAATTTCATATCTATGAAGCTTTTAAAAATAAACATTTGACCACCACACCCATATGTGGTTCTCTAAACTCTTGCCACAAAGCTACAAGCACACATTTGAACATAATGTTCTCTTCATGGAGCTAAGACGCCCAAAACCTGTTCCATCCTAACAATGCCCTGTGCGTCTGTTTAGACGAATTTTGATCGTCTAAAAAGCGAGCTCTATAAAGGCATGGTATGGGAAGGATGAAGTGGACAATATAAACACCTTTGGAATGACCTGGAACACTGACTGCACCCCAGACATCCACATCCATCAGAGTGTCAAGATCAGGCATAATATTGTTCATGAAAAATATGGTGTATAAAGTATAACACATAACTATAAAAGATTAAAAGTATAACATGATACATGAAACATTACTGAGCATTTTCAGTTTCTAAATAAGACATGTAAAATATTCCTATTCACCCTTATGGCTCCATCTTGTGGCCGAAAATGGTTATGGCCTCATTCTTTGGCGAGGCTCTGTCTCCATCTTGTGGCAGGAAATGGTTCTGGCGCCATTCTTTGGTAAGGCTCTGTGGCAAAATATAATTCTGGCAAATGATGGCTCTGGCGCCATCTGGCGGCAATGTATGGTTCTGGCGCGATCTTGTAAAAAAAAAAAGACGAATAAATAAAAAAACAAGCAAACAAATAAACGATCACACTTACAATTTTGTTGGAATTAGATTAATTAACTAAATTGTTCTAAACACATGGCAATTGCATTTGACATAACGAATAAACTGGAGTTATATTTGATAACACCACAGTCAACAGTCAAATTCGGACCATGTAATTATCAGGGAAAAATCATTTAAAGGCAAATAAACATTTATTTATTTAGATTTGCTTGTTTGTTTATTCGTTTTTTATTATTTTTTTAAACGCGTTTTCGGTGTATGTCCTATTTGACTTGCCGTCCTGTTGTGTCCTGGGAGTCTGCAGAATTAGACCAATGATTTAACATGCTAGAAATATATAATGGTATTTATCTAACCTGTGATTCTATTTATTAATATTACATGCTGTTCCGATGAGTAAGTTGGTTAAGTGTCAAACTGTTATGTATTTCCAGGAATTCGGTTAGAAGGGGTGGTTATTTTAATCTATATTGTGTTGCGTTAGCTCGGGTGTACTGACAATATTTGTGATGTAACGTTAGTGTTAGTGTGCGCGCGCGTTGACGGTGAAAATATGAACGACACAGATTATATTAAGACACGGGTGTTCTACATTGGCGTCTTAATATAATCAGTGTGGTTCATATATTGTATTACATTTTCATTATAGCTACATATTGTCCAAATATTTGGACAGTATAAGGAACTGAGCTGTATTGAAAAAATAATGATTTGTATAAAAGCTGAATGAACACAAATGTGTATTTTGCAGGCATAAATGTACAAACTGACATAGTGTGCTTCATTTTGTTGTTTTGTTTTATTAGAGTGTTATTTGTTTTAAGTTTGTAGTCATGTGAAGTTAGTTTGTCCCGCAAATATTGGGCCACAAAGAGAGTATTACATACAATAAATTCGGTTAGAAGCCGTGGTTTAATCTATACGTGTTGTGTTAGCTTAGCTCGGGTGTACTGACAATATTTGTGATGTAACGTTAGTGTTAATGTGCACGCGCTCAGAGCGTGAAAAATATGAACGACGCAGATTATATTAAGACACCGGTGTTATACACTGGCAGCGTGATGCGAGATGTTAATATCAGAAACTGCTGGCTTCTTGGCCAGGACACTGCTGGAATACAGATTTTTTTAAATTCCTGGTTAAATAAAGGCTATAATAATAATAATAATCATGCACTTGAGGGAGGACCTCTTAATTATCATTAAGTAAGAAAAATATAATTTTGTGTGTGTGTGTGGTGTTTTCAGAGCTTCATGCCGCCATCAGCCCGGGTTTCCCAGTATGCTGAAGGAGTCAGCCCTATGGCCCAGCCTGTCAGGATCACACACAGCCAGACTCAGTCATGGCCCGAGTGAACAAGACCGCAGTGCTGGTGCTGCTCATCACAGCCAGCTCCATCTTCCTTCTGTTTCAGCTCTATTACTACAGACAGCATGCCAGCAAGGTGAGGAAGCCCTCCAGAACATACCAAAACACTGTAATCCACACACACCGGTTTACCTGACTGTCATTCACACACAACGGGCAATTTGGGAACGCCAATTAGCCTAATCTGGGAGGAAACACGAGTACCTGGAGGAAAAGTACAGGGAGAACATGCAAACTCCATGCACACAGAACCCGAGGCGGGAATCGAACTCTCGACCCTGGAGGTGCGAGGTGACAGTCCTAACCACTAGTTACTGTTGTGATTAATATGATTCAGCTGTAGCAAGTTATTTATTCCTAACTGCTGAGTGAGGCTCTTCTTATTTCTTAAACAACCACGCCACAAGGCGTATCCTGTGGTCGTGGCAAAGATGTTACTCTGTTTCAGAAGAGTCAAATTATTGTCCTGCATCAAGCAAAGAAAACAAGTAGGGAGATTGCTGAAACTATTAAAGTTGGAAGAAGTCCCCAAGCATGTTTGTAAGTCAGATTCGTTCGTAAGTCTGATAGAGTGACTCTTGTACACCTTTGGCGCAAAAATACAATGTAAATCATAAAAAAATAAAATAAAACAGGTTTTGGTTTCACATTATACTCTCGCAAGACTCCATTTTGTCTCAGAGGGATTTATTGTATTAAAATCTAGAAGGATAGTGGTGAACCATCAAGAAATGTGGTAAAAAAAAAAAAACATCCTTCATAAGCCTGATCAGACATGTTTTTTCCATTAATGGATTTTTATCTTCCCTGATGGCACAGGCATATTCTAAGATGATAATGCCAGGATTCATCTGGCTCAAATTGTGAGAGAGTGGTTCAGGGAGCATGAGACATCGTTTTTACACATGGATTGGCCACCACAGAGCCCAGACCAGAATCCCATTGAGAATCTTTGGGATGTCCTGGAGGAGGATTCACACAGTGGTCCAACTCTCCCATCATCAATACAAGAAATTAATTCGACTTTGGACTGAAATAAATATTGTGACGTTGCATAAGCTTATCAAAATGATACCGCGGCTGTAATCAAAGCAAAAGGCAGTCCACTGAAATAAGTAGTCTATGTATATTATTATTTGTTTTTGTTTTTTTTCTTTCCTAATTTTGACAAGCATTTCTTAGCATATAACTATGAGCTTCCCTTATTTCTTAGATACATTAGCCTTGGAGTTCCAGTACAAGTTTTTTTAATTTTTAAATGAACTGTTTCTTTAACAAGTGCTCTTTCCATAGCATGGACTTCAGGCACCGGGTGGTAAAGGTTACCCAACAGGCAAAGAGGCACAATGGGTAAGTCAGAATACTAAAACAGTAATATAAATGTGGTACAATATCGAAATTTCCATTTCCAGCATATTTCTTGGGTATTGGTAAATTTTGAAACTAAAGCTAAGCTTTGAAATGAGTGAAGTGTAACTGAAGCACTCGACTAATCTACAGTCTTTGAGAAAAGAGTTATTTAAGGATTTTTAAGCCTGTTTCTTGTTCATTATTTTTTTTATAAAATAATTTTTCTGTGAATCATCTGTAATAGGAAAATGTTTGAACCTTTCTTTGATTACAAGATTAACTTGTCTAACAGACTTAATTAACAATTTTTTATTTTATTTTACATTTGTTTTATTTAAATGAACTGTTTCTAAAACAGCATGTAATATTATTTACAAACCGGATTCCAAAAAAGTTGGGACACTAAACAAATTGTGAATAAAAACTGAATGCAATGATGTGGA
>JAQMYJ010000017.1:4312808-4323915 GCA_030014305.1 Clarias laeviceps
ATCTCCACATCATTGCATTCAGTTTTTATTCACAATTTGTTTAGTGTCCCAACTTTTTTGGAATCCGGTTTGTACACCGGCACATTTCTACAACAAATAATTTGTTGCAAATAAAATAGTACCCAGATGGTTACACTTGTGCATTCATGCTCTGTTCAAATCTTGCTCTCATCACAGCATTTGGTGAAAAGGTTTCTGGCCCTGGCCCATAAGTTCAGCCTGCCTGTGTTTCTGATGGACACAGCGTCTTTAAGCCTGCTTTCCCAGGATGCTGTTCTGCTCAAGGACAGCAAAATGAAGGAGCCTCACTGCACATTCCTGTGCACGCACAAGGACTTCGTCACCTTTGGCTTGCTCGGAAACCTCTGGAAGTACGATGTAAGGATTTCCCCTTGGTCTTTTGAATTGTACCAGCAGTTTTATGTCTGCTAACACTCTCCTCATTCATCTGTCACTCAGGCTGGCCTTGTGGAGGCTGCAGAGGAGCGTGGCCTGGAGCTGATGGAGATCAGGGGTAAAGACCCAAGGCTGGTCAGCATGGACGATTTGTCAGGCCGTGACATCCCTCTGCACCTGCTTTTCCGTTTCAATAGCTACCTGGTGCATGTGGTCGTGCTGTACGAACGAAGCGGGAACTACCTGTGGCACGGTCCGCTCAGACTCCGCGGCAGCATGGACCGCACCTTTGCTCCTTTTAGGAACCTGGAGTTTGGCCGCTACGCAGGAGCCTACAACAGGTAGGGATAGGAATCTTGAATCATGTATGGTTATACTGTACCAGGGGAACCCTTTAACTAGTTTGTATTTTCTCCACTGGGAAACATTAAAGAAGGGGTGAAGTACTGTATGGAGCATTAACATGGAAGGAAAAGAGCAAAGAGTCAACAAAAGTTATCATCTAAAATAATGCTACATTTGCCTGTTGTTTGCACGCTTTAATGATTACTTGTGTCCTGTTTCAGGCCGGATCTTATCCTGACCACTCTTGATGGACTTGACGTACGGATCCCCAAAAACTTCTCACGCTTCCAGAAGGAACATTCCAACAGCCGCTTTCTGGAGTGTAGATATCGAGAGGCAGCTGCCTTTTATCAGGTTTCTTTTGCTTATATTTCTGATTCTGTTTTAATTCAGAAAGCAAAACCTATTCTTTATTAATATTACTTTCCCTTTAGCAAAGATTCATAATTTTATTAATATTTCATTGTTTGGGAAAATCCTACTACTGTATGTCTTAACAATGAAGTTGAAAAGTCTTGAGCCCCCTTCATTTCCTTATATTAAACTAAATTACAGTATATAGATTAAATTGAATGAATCGGAACACGTTTCACGATGACGAGCTACAACGTGCCTCAAAATGCAATTTAAAAATCAGTTGTTTATGTAGAAACTTCAGCAGGAACATAATTTCCGCTCTCATCTGTTTCAACCACTCAGCATTCACCAGTATCACCAGTATACTAATCACCGGCCTGATCATCTGTCATCATCTGCACCTGTTTCTCACTGGTTCAAGCCTAAAGTTAGATGTTTTTATGCTTCAAGTGATGGGGTTTAGGACTTTTGTACAGTCCTGTATATGAAGTGGTTTTACTCGCATTACAGTAGATTTGGTAAAACATGTTTGATACAAAAAAGATAGTTTAATTTAAAAATGGCTGTATGAAATCTTTTAATGCTGTATTAACAAGATGCACTGTGTTCAAGTGTTTATAAATTAATAACTTATGTACACATACAGAGGCAGGTCTACTTGCCTGTCAGTCCAGTCATTTGCACAATTTTATTTAATTTTTTTGTAGATTCGTCAAACTTAAATGATTCAGATCATCAAACTAATTTAAATGTTATCCAAAGGTAACCCAACTAAATACAAAATGCAGTTTTGAAATGATTTAATTTATTAAGTGGAAAAAGCTGTTCAAACCTACCTGGCCCTATGTGAAAAAGTAATTGCCCTCTAACCCTAATAAGCATTATGAATAACTGGCAATAAGTTTTTGATTAAGATATTGGAGGGTTTTCAAACACGAACGGCCTGTTTAAGGTCATGCCACAGCATCTCAATCATATTTATGTCCAGACTTTGACTAGGCCACTCCAAAACCTTAATTCTTTTTCTTTTATTTATTTATGTATTTATTGAGCCCATCAGAGGTGGACTTGCTGGTGGGTTTTAGATCATTGTCCTGCTGTATAACCCATGTGTGCTTGAGTTTGAGGTCACAAACTGATGGCCAGACATTCTCCTTCAGATTTTTCTGGTAGAGCAATTGCAGAATTCATGGTTCCATCAATTATAGCAAATCGTCCCTGTCCTGAAGCTGCAAAGCCCCAGAACATCATACCAGCAGTCAAACATGGTGGTGGTAGTGTGATGGTCAGGGGGACGGACACCTTCCAAAACGTTAAACTTTTGTCTCATCAGTCCACAGGACATTTGCCCAAAAGTCTTGGGGATAATTAAGACATTTTTGGCAAATGTGAAACAAGCCTTTGTGTTATTCTTCAGCAGTGACTTTCACCTTGGAACTCTCCCATGGATGGCGTTTTTGCCCAGTCACTTTCTTATTGTTGAATAATAAACAATAACCTTAACTGAGCCAAGGGATACCTGCAGTTCTTTAGATGTGTCCTGGGTTCTTTTATGAGCTTTTGGAGTAATTTTGCTAAATCAGTCAATCCTAGGAAAGTTAAACACCATTCCAAGTGGTGGATAATGGCTCTCATCATGGTTCGCTCGGGTCCCAAAGCCGTAGAAATGGTTTAATAACCCTTTCCAGACATTTGCATGATGTGTTGCTTTTTGAGATTGTTCTTCACGTTATCAGACAGGGTCTATTTAATGGATTTCTTGATTCAGTCGGTCTGGGAGTAATCAGACCTGAGTGTAGCAAGTGAAACTTAACAAACCTTTCAAAAAATGTGGTTAATCATAGTTCTTTCATGATTTAGCATCTCTCTTCCCAGCTGTATCCAGATGATACGTCACCAGAGGCCATGGACTTCAGGATGAAGGCCAAGAGTCTGCTTCATCTCGCTGCTCGAGTTCTCAGTGGGGTCGAGGTTCCGTTCTGGCTGAGCAGTGGGACATGTCTCGGTGAGTACCTGTAAAGATACATAATTATTAATAATTAATAATCTTCTTTGATTTACAACTTAAATATTCCTGGCACTAGTTAATATTGCTTATATAATTTTGAGAGCACAATAATAGGATTATAGGAAAATAATCAACAAAACGTTAGTGTCTAGTGTGGCCCAAATCTGAGTTACTTTTACCGCCCTGAAAGCTGATTAGGTTTAATGTACCAAGGAACAAGAGGGCGTAAAGTTTTGCACAGCACATAAATGTCAAATCAAGTCTTCTTAGAAGAATACTTCACAATTTTAAAAATAATACGTTCTTATTAGTAGACTTTTGTGATATCATAGAAATTTCCTGTGATTAAAAAGTATAAACACCTCCTGGCCAATAGGATCCAACAAGTTCAATGTTGTATTTATCTCCTTCATGTCTTAGGTTGGTTCCGGCAGTGTAACATTATTCCCTACAGTAAAGATGTGGACCTGGGCATCTGGATTAAAGATTACAGGCATGATATCACACAGGCATTTCAGAAGGCTGGACTTACCCTTAAACATAAGTTTGGAAAGGTACAAAATCTTACACTTCTCATATCTAATTGTACTGATCAATAATTAAACTATACTGATACTTTACTGATCTGTCTCACATGCAGATAGAGGACAGCCTTGAGCTTTCTTTCCAAGGCCTGGATGTAAAACTGGACATTTTTTTTTTCTATGAGGACGGCGACATCGTGTGGAACGGAGGCACACAGGCAAAGAGCGGCAAGAAATTCAAGTAAAGTGTTGTGTTATTTTTGAGTGATAATGCCATGAATCGACACGTTAAGATGGATGGAATAGACCGTGCACTTTGTTAAAACTTATTGTATGTTTATTAACCATACATAGAATTGACACTTTGAGGTTTATGGTGTGGAGATGCTTTTGTGTCATTTTAAGCTTACAAATGCTACATGGACTGAAATCAACAAATCCCTTGAAAAATATATCACAGCTCTTGCAGAAAATACAAACCATGTACATTTTCAAATTGTTTCAAATACTCGTATTTTATGAGATTATCGCTTATCATTTGAGTTAATGAGCAGATGTTGCACTATCGCCACCTACTGGACCAGAGTGCAGAGCAGAAGATCAAAACATTATCGCTATGTACAAGACATAATGTTTAATCACTTAATAACACAAGTTACACAGAATTTTAGTTAGAACTTTTTACTTCCTCAAAATCTGACAAAAAGGAAAAAAAAGCTGCTTGAGACAAATCAGACAATAAAGTTAGTGCTTTTGAATTTAAACAAATCAAAAGCTACAATGCCCAAATATTGAATCAAAAAACGAATCGACAGTCTCCCTATGATTCACAGCTCTATTCTCTACAAATCCACAGTGCAGCACAAAATCCAGACTGTCTCTGTCTCCGTTTCAGGTATGTCTTCCCCCGGTTCAGCCTATGCTGGACAGAGTTGCTGGAGCTGAAGGTACGAGTGCCGTGCGAGACTCTGGACTACGTGACTGCAAACTACGGGCCGGACTGGAACGTTCCGGTCAAAGCATGGGACTGGAAGAGTTCACCACCCAACGTGCAGGAGAACGGCATTTGGCCCATCAAGGAGTGGGATGATGTCATCCAGGTCAACTGAGGAAGTTGTGAGATAAAATCAAGAATAGTATGTACTGTAGTGTAGAAATGTCACGCCAGTATAGATGGGTATTAAAAAGTAAAAAATAAAGGTTTCCAAATGGGGAGCGCATTTGTATAAAATACACTACAAGTGAGGTATAGACCAGAGGAGACTGCATTTTCACACTGTTTTAAAAAACTCCTGATAACTGATTAATTTAATCCTTAACACAGATGCTGTGTTAGTTTTTTTTTTGTTTTTTTTTTTCAATGTGAAGTTGTTAGCAGATGGCATGATGTACTGAAAGCTGTGATGGGTCGTATTACTGTTAGGAGTTTTCTAACCATATCAATCTGAAATAATAATGTGATTTTTCTCTAAATAAAATGGTTAAACCTGAACTGTAACCTGTGTCTTCTTAATTCCCACATGGAAGGAGTTGACCGGGCGGCATACAACATTGTTATTAGAACATTGTTAAAACAGAATTAGTTTTTGATTTCGATCTTATTTTTAAGCCCAATATTAAAGCTGAGGACATGATGAATATTTATGATTATGCGTATATGCCGTCCAGGTCAGGAATAAAGCAGTTCTAAAGTCTTGCTTAGGAAATAGGATATTATGTCAGAAATAACACACAATAGGACTTTGAGTTAACAATAAAAATGTAACACTGCAAAAAAATGACATTAGCGAGTAAGATCTTCTGGAATCTAGCCAAATCTACCTATATTTTAAGATAAGTTTACAACAGACAAAATTTAAAGATTATTAAGCTTATTTCTAATCAAATGTCACTAAAATTGAATGTGAATTTTGCTATTTTTTAGGAATTTCTTGAAGTAATGTGCTGCTATTTTTTAAACATATTAAATTATTTCTTTAATTTTTATGGTTTTAAAATAAATCAAACACCCATGCCTTTTTCCGCCTTTATTTTCATAAACTGCTTTTCTCTGTTGTCTTGATGTGATGAGATGAGATGGAAGAAGGTGGAATTATCCTCACGACTCTTTGTAAAAATACATTGGCTATGATTATTTTTGGATATACACTGATTAGCTATAACAATAAAACCTAAAATTTTACTTCATGGATCTGAATTGTTCATGTTCCCCAACACTTCCTTTTCAGAGTGGCAAAAACAGCCAGTGCTCTTAGGTAATCCTAGTCACATGAAGGAGTGTGCTTGGTCTGCAACAGTCTTTAGGTGGGTGATATGCAGGAACAGCACAACCTTTGTGTCAGCTGGGGTGCGACATTAAGCAAAAGGACCCAGCCCTTTACACTGACTGCTAACGAAAATGCGTGGCGTCAGACCAGGCCAGCTTCTATTGCTGCGTGGTCCAATTCTGATGTTCACATGCCCACTGTAGGTTCTTTCAGCAGGAGACAGAGATCATCACAGGCACTTGTCTGAATCTAACCCAGCCGCAATTCACAGCCACGTTTTACTATAGCCAGCAAAAACACACTAGCTACAGTAGCTCTGGTCCTCACCAATAAGGCCCCAGATCTGTGTAACAGTTGACCTTATAGCTCTCTAACGCAGTTCAGTCAAGACAAACAGAAAACCCAGAACAGAGCTCCCAAAGGTGGTTGACATTCTCTGGTCTCTGACCGTTCTCATTGGTCACTCTGGCACTGTCATGGAAGCCCAAAACCCTGGCATCTGCTTGACCACATTATCACAAGAAGAATATGTCTCAAGTGCGTCCTCATCACACAGAGCTTTCATAATGCAGAATACATCACAGACTGTACACTAAGACAAGACTAAGGAAAAACAGAGAGAAGGAGTGTAGACTTGATCAAGGCAAACATCACTGAAATGAAACCAGCTCCTAAAAACAACCCTCCTTCCTCATTTTCAGTATGGATTACTTATTATTTGGAGACATCTTGAAGTATTTCTATTTCTGTGTCTTTTTTTACATCACAGAAATCGCCAATTTGAGGAGGGGAGACTGATTCCATTAAGAAAAAAAATGTCAATTCAAAATCTTTTAGTTGGATCCTGGAGACATGCTGTGGAAAGAAGAGAAAAAGTTATGCTTGGATATCTGCTTGATTGTATTATGATGTGCAATAACAGGATAAGGTATTAAATATGACTGCAGGTTTTGAGGTACAGTAATTGTAGCATATGGTGAAAGGCTATTAATGAACCGTTTGACTATTTTAAGATTTTGATTATTGAACCGATTAATTGGATTGCAAATGGCACAATTACTTCTTATAGGTAGTCCCCTACTTACAAATAAGTTCCATTCCAAAAGCACGTTTGTAAGTGGGATTTGTTCTTAAGTCCGACAAAGTGAGATTTGTACGCTTTTGACATGAATATTCAATGTAAAGCATACCAATCCACTTGACTAAATCTCTGTCCACTTTCCCCACACTGCCATTATGAGGCCATCAAAAAACATAACCACGCCTAAGGAAATGAACCTCACACATGTCCAATGTAACAGTGTTGACTCTGCGCCTTTAAATCACGAGGGGAATCCCGGATGCCACTTTGTCTCATAGCTGTTTTTCACTGTATCTGACTGTACACTGTTGTGTTGAGGATTTTCCAAAATTAAGATTATTCGCCATCCAGACAGCTTTACAGGACAGCCACTTTCTATCATCATGCTCCCGGATAGATTCATTGCAACCGGTGAGGCCGACTTATTTTATTCCGCACCCCCCACATGCACACACATACAATATACCGGACTTTGGACATTTTATACTGTACATTTATTTACACACTGAAAATGTTGTATATAATTGTAAAAATTGGTATCTGGTGCACTGCAGTGTCTATTTTTTTGTACAATACTTCCGTGATTTCTTCACATCTACAAATATTTGTAGACATTTGTAATTCATTGTGGTAATAAATTGTGGACTACCTGTAGTTCTGATTTAGCTTGAGGTTGTTTTGTGCATGTGGTAACTAACAAGCAAGATAATGAAACAAAATCTAAATCCAAGAAAAAATAAAGTACCTGCAATAAAATATATAACTATTAATGAAAACTTAAAGGTGACGGATGGCAATCATGGGATTTAAGAAATCTGAGTCTGTGGTGAAGGGGTAAAGTGAAGTGTGAAGGTTAGTTGGCTAATTAGTGTGTGTATGTGTGTGATGCTGTCGGCTAGGCAAACAAGTGTAGAACACAGTGTTTTGAAAGAGAAAGCAAACAATAGCAACAAGCTGTGTGTGTGTGTGTGCCCATGTGTTAAGCTGTGAGCTGAATAAAGGTAAGAGTGCAACAGGACGACAGAGATTCACAGCAACACACACTAACTAGCCACATGTGAATCCTTCCTTACTTGACTCTTGCTTCCCTCAAGGCAACACTTAGCCACACCCCTGCATGCAAACACATTCCCTCTGATTCTAGCAGCTGTTTTGCTCGAGTTAAGAGTGAAATGTTCCCACACTTTTGGCTTTTTTTTTTTCATTTTTGCTCATGAAGGTGTTTGCCACCACGGTATTACTCACTTCACCTCAATAAGCCAAACACCTACATTTCAGATTGTTCACAGTTCAGATGTGCAATGTCGCCAACTAGTATGATTATCGACTGGATTAATTGTTGCACCCCTGATATTATGCTAAAAAAGGGCCATATAAGAACATTTCTGTTACTTCTAAATTTATACTCTTACATTTTCAACACATGACACACTCATCGTTCGCTGATGTGCAAATCTCAAATATGAAAGAAATTTAGCATACTCATAATCTACCTTCAAATTAATGTTAATTATTTTGAAAGTTGATTCTGCAGGACTAGGATTGAGGAGCAAGGCTTCATTTGGAACTGTTTTACCATCCTTTTTATTATTACTACAAGGATGAGTCAAAAATTATCCACACTCTGGCTGTATAATTTTTTATAATTTAACTTATATTATTTAGACAAATACTGTACACATATTTTTACAACATAATCTCCTTGCTTTTCTTGCTTTTTACACTTCTGTCACCAGCTTTTGTATTCCCTCATTAAGTCTGAGCTGTGAGCCACGAATGCACTGCTGTCTTCACTTCTTCATCAGAATTGAATCTTCGTCCTCATAGGGCTGCTTTCAGGGGACCAAAGGGCTGCTTTAAGACCCCAAAACAACACCTCGTCACCAGTAATTAATTAAGAAACTTTCACCTTCCTTAGAGTATCAGTTAAAATTTTGTTTGCAGATATCCAGATTCTATTTCCAGGCAGAGTGCGGATACTTTTGGATTTACCCTTGTATTACTAAATCATGGCTTGCTGCAATTCCAAAGATTGTAGATATTCCAGATACATGTGTTCACAACCTTTTAAAGATTCTGACTGGAATTGTGTCAGTTTGTTCAGTTCATAATAAACTGTTTAAAATGTGCAGTGTTGTGAGTGGTACCTCTTCTGGGGCCAGTGGGCTGAGAATGAGTTTGTATGTGGGATGCACTCTGTTCTAACTGAGGAAGCTTCCTGAGGATTTCCACTTGTGTTAGTCTTCTGTGCATCAAACGGCTCTACAAGCTTTTCTCTTTTTCCTGTAAGACTAAGAAAAATACACATCAGCTATGATTTTTATATTTTTTCCAACTGCTATTTAATTTCTCTTTACTGTTTGTTACTGAGAAAGATTTCATCAAGAGTTTCACTGATTGCACGTATCAGTGACATTTATTGCAGGTTATATTATTACCAAATCTGACCATCATATCATTCCAACATGCGAAATACCACTTTTATATGTTGGAAAGAAACGCTCCAGGGGCTTTTCCAATCTCTATGCTCCAACATTTTTATGTACGCATTTACTTTTATATCTCAGAGCCCCAAAAGGTTGTTAGGTGCCATGCTCGACAGTTCTCTGTCACCTAACAACCAGCAAAGCTGGTGCCAAAATTATTTAATGGATCAGAATTTATCCTCCCCATCCAGCTCTCAAGTTCCTCAGACCACATACATATCCTATCCTTATCTGATAGTGATGGGTTGTTCATAAACAATTAGTTCTTTTTGAACGAGTCTTTAATGTGACTCAGAAGAACAATAAGTCTCACAGATGAATCACAGATAAAACAGATTTGAGCAGTTCTTCTAATGAGTCTTCTAGTCCTCATGAGTCGTTTGTTCTATTGTCACATGACTCCCGTAGATGCTATGTAGTGCAATAGATTCTATTGAGAATTAGTAGCATTGAAGATATGAGAGATGAGCTGCTCATTCTGCAAAATATAAATTTTATGAGGAACTGAATACCACTATAAGGAGGATTAATTCACACCAAATCATGGAGGCATCCACACTTTACCCTGGTACCAGCTTGACCTCATGATCATAAAGAACTGAGCTTGACCATCAGCTTTAATAAACCTCAAAGGCACTCAGATCTTTACACTTGCCCATTTTTCCTGACCTGACTATTCATGTGTTTCCTAACAAACCCCTCCCCTTGATAGGTCCAGATTAACAAGATAACAAGATTATAAATGTTTTTTATGGTACCTCTCTGTGGTTTAAATTTTATGGTTGAACGGTGTATTAATATGGATTATTAATACTATTTGGATATATTTATAAGTATTTCTGTCTTAACATCACAGAAATTTAAAGGTGGGGAGCGGTAAGACTTTATATACAATGTGTATCCATATATGTATACATCCGTATAACATCCTGGAGCCGTGCTATGGAGAGAAGATAGAAAAAGTTGAACTTGAAAATCTGCTTGATTGTTCAAAGATGTGCAATAACAGGATAAGGTTTTAAAAGTGACTAAAGTTTTTGAAGTTCCAACAATCAGGGATCTATTTATAGACTGTGGTGGGATGCTCTTGATTATGGTGTGTTATGGTGTGTAATTTGTATACCAACAGTATTTAGCAATCAGTAGCGTGTTCCACCGTGCAAAGCACGCAATTGCATCGGTCCCCACAGGTTCAGGGGTCCCCTACTGGCCACTAGTGGTTTACTCATATAATGATTCTGTTTGACATCATTTATTCATGTGAGGCCCGATACATAGAAAGAATCAACCATAAAACCAAGCAGCACTCAAAAACAAAAGAAAACAAAAGAAAATAAATACTGGACGTTTGCCAAAGCTTACAAAAAACTTTTTCGATTAAAAGTCAAAATGAAACATCTGAAGAGGAGGATGATAATGAATAAAGACTTTAAAAAGACCTTAAATTTATTCTGTATCAATTTAAAAAAAGAACATTTGTCTTATACCTACAGTAACAAGTTTGTGCTGTTATGCAGTTCTGGTTTATATTTGTCTCACTTAATTTTCTGTACTCAATATTACTTTGAAACACACACACACACACACATACAGTATACTGTGTATATATATATATATATATATATATATATATATATATATAT
>JAQMYJ010000017.1:4331524-4343922 GCA_030014305.1 Clarias laeviceps
GCGTTCGCGAAGGCGAAAAAGCAAACGGTAATGCAAAGTTTGCAATTGCATTTGAATTATGGCACACTTTGTGCGTCTACCTATGGGAAACGCAATTGCAAATGCAATTTGCAATTCCTTTTGAATATTGTCCGGGATATCACTCCATATGTGTGGTTTTTAGGTAATGTTTATTAAATGCAGCAAAACAGTTCCCAAAGAACATCGTCTCGGACAGAGGGCCCTAGTTCACTGCCAGGTTCTGGAAGGCCTTCTGCCGTCTGATCGACTCCACCTGCAGCCTATCATCTGATATCACCCCCAGACTAACGGTCAGACGGAGCGCGCCATCTGAGATGTTTCATAGCCGATCTTCAGCGCTCCTGGGCTCGCTACCTCATCTGGGCAGAGCTTTCACATAACCTCCACGTCTCGTCTGCCATGAAGCTAAGCCCATTTGAGGTATGCTACGGTTTCCAACCTTCGATGTTCAACCACCAGGAACCGAAGGTCGATGTACAGTCAGCCCAACAGTTGGTCTGCAGGTTGTGCAATCGGTTGTGGAATCAAGCTAATCGGGCCATCCAACAAGCCAACACCCGCTACACCACCCAATATCGCCGTCGATACCCTCCGGGACGATTGTACCACGTAGGTGACAAAGTATGGCTCTCTACAAGAAATCTCCACCTTCACACCGAGTCACGGAAACTATCACCCAGGTTCATCGGCCCTTACCGCATCCGGATAAACCCAGTCACCTACTGGCTCCAGCTGCCTGCGGCACTCCGGATCCATCCGGTATTTCACATCTCTCAACTCAAACGCTTCACCACCTCTCCTATGATCTTCAGACATAATGCCGATGCGTGTGTCTGGACCGGTAAGTGTATCAAGGTGCGGCGGACACAACAAGCAATAACTTTTCTTCTTTTAATTCAGCTTAAAACTTATCTCGTACACTCCTTTTCTTTTTAAACCTAACAGCTAACAATTGAGGATGTTTCTGTTCCATACTCTGTTGTTTACTCTCATGCTCGTAGTGATGAATCCATGTCTCATCACCAGTAATGATTCTCTTTAAGAAACTTTCACCTTCCTGAATTGTGTCATTTTGTTTAGTGCATAATAAACTGTTTAAAACGAGTAATGTTGTGTGCGGTACCTCTTCTGGCCCCAGTGGGCCGAGATCGAGTTCGTGTCTGGGGCATGCACTCTGACTTCAAGGGAGCTTCCTTCGCATTTCCACTTGCGTTTGTCTTCTGTGCTTCAATCAGCTTTATCAGCCTTTCTCTTTTTCCTGTAAAACCAGAGGAAAATACACATCAGGTACGAATATTTATTCTAGTAAAATAAATTTTATCAGGAAAACTATCAAGAGAGAATGTTAAGGCAACAGTTCAGGTAATAGCTGATCTGTTTACGTTAATATTTACACACCAAGTAGAGAATGCTGAAGACTGGATGCCTGTGCATAGTATCGTCCGGTAAGTTCCTCCAGATGTGGCGTTATACTCCGATTTTCCTGTGGTGAAAAATACAGTAAGTATAAAGTGTGTCAAATCATCTGATCATTTTAATAACGTTTTATAGTAAGTAACGTTTTATGCAAGGGCCTATTTTTTGCTATAAGCTTCATAAGTGATCAGTCAGGGCCTGGACCACCTGGGGGCTCTCATTATTATTAAAAAAGATATGCAAAAATGTACATGCAACCCAAAGTGAGTAATATTTTAGATTTTTTTTTTTTTTTTTTTTTTAAAGTTCAAATCAATTGTTCAATGATTATCTTGTTCATTCTTAATTTTGTACTTTTCATGAAAAAGCACTGTAGTTGTAACACGGCCACCCGCGCGAAGGGCAAGTCAGCAGATGACTAGGCAGATTTATAGACAGGCAGAGCAGCGGACGGCCGTGGTTGCTAGGCAACCCAGCCATGTTGCCAATCAGAGGAGACGCGCTACACCTGTCCGGTAGGTGATTTAAAGCCCCCAGAAACCAGCACACAATGTGCGAACATTAGATAGCACCAGGTATTAGAGCGCTGCTCTGGTATAGGGAAAAAAGAGAAAAGAGAAAAAAGAGAAAAGTTAAAAAAGAGAGATGTGAAAAAGAGAAAGAAGAAAAAGAGAAAAGTGAAAAAGAGAAAGATGTGAAAAAGAGAAAAGAGAAAGGAGAAAGGAGAAAAAGTGAAAAAGAGAAAAGTAAAAAAAAAAAAAAGATGTGAAAAAGAGAAAAGTGAAAAAGAGAAAGGAGAAAAAGAAATAAGAGAGGGGAAAACCATCAAAAGTGAGAAGACACGCGCAAATATAAGCGCACTCCCTTCATAGTAACACACACCCCTACCTTGCGCTGCGTGGCGATCACGTGGTGCCAATCACCCTCGGCCAAAAGAAACACCCAACGTCCCAACGCTCCCCTCCCAAGTCCTGCGTTGGGGCTCCCACACTTAACAACATACTTGGTGGCGCCATACATAAGCGTCCCCTCGTAACAGAATGTTCGCACCAGCTCAGGATCCCGCGGACTTAGTGAGATAGTGACTGGCCAGGCAGGGATGATCGGCAAACATGAACAAGCTCTGACCGAACTATTTTCTGAAATTAAGGGCATCTCGCAGCGCTTGGATCAAATCCATGGCCGCCTTGAGGCACAGGTCACTTCCGATTCACGGGTGAACCATGAATTACTTCCGGGGTCGACTCCCGCCACCGTCTCAGTAGCACAAGCACCCACCCCAGTGGCCGAGACCAGACTACCCACTCCTCAGCCGTATGCAGGAGAGCCTGAGAGATGCAGTGCCTTCCTACTCCAGTGCTCCTTAATATTTGAGATGCAACTATCACCGCGAGCGCAGGTCAGAATGCTCAGGAAGCTACAGGGAAAGAATGGTCTTTCCACAGAGAGAGCTAGAACTAGAGGCCGATCAGGGGAAACCCATGCAGTTAGGTGCAGCTGCAATCTCGGGGCCCTCCAAATTTAGGTAGGGCTGCTTTTGTTGCGGCAGGTCCGGGCACCACCAGGGGCGCTCTCCGCAGAATAAGCCAAAAGAGAAGGGTCACTCTCGGGAGGGGGACCGACAGTGACCCAAAGATCAAACCCTCAACGCACAGGGCTCTTCCTTCCTGCTGCTATCACCTGGGAGGGGCAACCACAACCCGCCTAAAGGTGTTTGTAGACTCGGGAGCGGCGGGCAACCTAATAGATGTAGGCCTTGTGCGGAGATTGGGTGTGCCATTCCACCCACTCTCTACCCCCATTTCAGTGACGGCCCTGGATGGTCAGTTATTCGAATCCGGGCCAATCTTACATGAGACCGACCCACTACTACTGCATGTCGGACAGCATGCAGAACGTATTACCTTTCTTGTTACCCGAGTACCCGAACTCCAAGTGGTACTGGGGTGTCCTTGGCTACAAGAACACAACCCCCGTATCGATTGGCTAACCTGTTCTGTCTCAGTTTGGGGCACCCGCTGCGCACAAAGCTGCTTAAAGGGGATTCGAAACCTATGTGCAGAGGCATCCCATCAGGTCGACATCTCGGTAGTGCCCAAAGACTATCGGGACCTGTCGGATGTTTTTTCCAAGCAGGGGGCACAAAAGTTTCCCCCCCACTGACCGTTCGACTGTACGATCAACCTGCTTCCAGGTTTGACCCCGCCAAGGGGGAAACTTTATTCCTTGTCTTCTCCCGAGCAGTTGGCCATGGAGGAATCCATCCAAGAGGCACTGTCCCTGGGCTTTATTCGCCCATCCACATCCGCTGCGGGGACGGGGTTTTTTTTTCGTAAAGAAGAAGGATGGGGGCCTCTGTCCCTGCATAGATTATCGGGGGTTAAATACAATCACCCTGAAGGACTGCTATCCCCTACCTCGAGTGTCTGCAAAAGGCGAAATTTTTCACCAAGTTTGATCTACGCAGTGCTTACAACTTGATCCGCATCAAGGCAGGGGACGAGTGGAAGACGGCGTTTATTACACCGTCAGGTCATTATGAATACCTGGTGATGCCATTCGGTCTCACTAATGCTCCGGCATTTATAATAAGGTTCATTAACGAGGCGCTCCGGGAGACGCTTAACATCTACGCCTTTGTCTACCTGGATGATATATTAATTTTCAGTGCCTCGCTGCTGGAGCACATCACCCATGTGCGTCGGGTGCTGCAACTTCTCCAGCAGAACCATCTATATGTTAAGTTCCACACAACTACCACCTCATTTTTGGGTTTCGTGATATCCAGGGCCCAACTTCAGATGGACCCAGCTAAGATAAGGGCTGTGGTCAGTTGGCCCCGTCCCACATCGCTTCGGAGCGTTCAGCGCTTTTTGGGGTTCACTAATTTCTTCTGGCGGTTCTTCCGCAACTTTAGCACCCTGGCGGCCCCACTCAGCGCCCTCACAAAGAAGGGCCTAGGGCGATTTAAATGGACAGAGGAGGCCCAAGGGGCCTTCGCGGCCATCAAAGCGAAGCTTACCACAGCTCCAGTCTTACAGATACCAGATCCAGAGGCACAGTTCATAGGGGAGTTCTCTCCCAGCGTTCCGGGGAGGACCAAAAACTACATCCCTGTGCCTACTTCTCACACCACTTGACCCCAGCAGAGAGAAATTACGGCATTGGAGATCGGGAGCTCCTTGCCATAAAGCTAGCCCTAGAAGAATGGAGGCACTGGCTGGCGCCCATGGTCCCATCTCTCCTTGGATTTTGTGATGGGCCTCCCTCCATCTAAGGGGAACACTATTATTCTGGTAGTGGTAGATCGGTTCTCTAAAGCCTGTAAGTGTATTCCCTTACCGAAACTTCCCTCAGCTATGGAGACGGCGCAGTTGATTCTTCAACAGGTGGCCCGTGTGCATGGCCTCCCAACTGACTTAGGTTATGACTGGGGTCCACAATTTGCTAGTCGGTTTTGGGGGGCATTCTGTAAGCTCATTGGGGCCACGGCTAGCTTGACATCGGGGTTTCACCCTGAGTCCAACGGGCAAACAGAGAGGGTAAATCAAGATCAGTGCGTACCCTCCTCCAACCCGTCATCCTGGTCCGACCACCTAATGTGGGTAGAGTATGCCCACAATACCCTGTGGCACTCCTCTCTCGGCATGTCGCCCTTCGAGTGCCAATTTGGGTACCTGCCTCCCATGTTCCCAGAGGAGGAACCTGAGGTTGGGGTCCCCGCTGCACAAAGTTTAGTACAGCGGTGCCGTCGGACCTGGAGAAAGGCTCATACCGCCCTACAAGCAGCCAATCGTAGGGCAACCCTCACGGCCAATCGGAAGCGACGGGCAGAGCCCTCATTCTGTACAGGACAATGGGTCTGGTTGTCAACCAAGGACATCCCACTAAGGCTCAAATAAAAGAAGTTGGCCCCCCGGTACATTGGACCATTTAAAATAATAAGAAGGATTAATCCTGTGGCATACCGTTTGGCCCTCCCCCGGGCAATGAGGATTAACCCTACATTCCATGTTTCACGATTGAAACCAGTGCTCTGTAGCACCTTGGCCCCCCAGACCCTACATAAGCGTCCCCTCGTAACAGTAGTGTCACATTACTTTTTTTTTTAACCATTTTGTGGGGTTTTTATTTTTAATTGTTTTGAAATTGCAATTTTACACAGTTTTACACTACCTTAGGACCGTATCTGGCCTGGTATTCTGTCCGTCGACTCTTGTCCACACCCATTGTGTCAGATGAGATCTGAAATGTTGAGACCAAATGGTGTGCTGTTTTCTTCGAGGTACAAGGTGGATGGTAAACTTTAGGGAGTCTAAAGTTTTCTGTATATTCAGTCCTCCAATATGATTTGCTAAAAAAAATAATAAAAATAAGAGTAAAAATAAGAGAATATACAGTCATGTTCAAAAGTTAGTACTCCCACATTTAATTTTGTGTTTTTTTGTGTAAAGACATAATTAAAATAAATCATCTGATTGTAGCGGGTCTTAGCATTAGGCAAATAGAACATATAACTTTTTTCACTGTGCCATTATTTAACAAAAATGAAACCAAAAAGAAAAAAACAAGTGGGCAGTACCCCTTACTGCTTCCACAGGATTTAAGAGGGTAATTTGCAGCCAGATGCTGCTAATGATCAGCCTGTAATTAATTAATTATCACCAGGCATGCAGACTACTATATAAGCAGAAGTTCTGTAAGTTTGCTGGTCTGGAGCATTTACAGTAGGTGTGTAAAAACAACGCCAAGAGGGAAAGACATAAGTGGTCTTAGAGAAGCAATTGTTGCTGCACATCAATCTGGAAAGGGTTATAACACCATTTCCAATCAAATACCTGTAGAGATCAACATTCTACAGCAAGAAAGATTATTCACAAATTAAATGCATTTAAGACAATTGCCAGTCTTCCCAGGAGTGGACGTTGCAGTACATTCACCCCAAGGTCAGACTGTGCAATGCTCAGAGAAATACAAAAAAAAAACAAGAGCTACATCTCAGACCCTACAGGCCTCACTGAGCATGTTAAATGTTCAAGTCAATGACAGCACAATTAGTAGAAGACGGAAAAAGTACAGTTTGTTCAGAAGGGTTGCCAAGATAACGCCTCTTCTGCCTAAAAAGAACATGGAAGCACAACTGAGATTCATAAAACTGCATCTGAACAAATCACAAGACATCTGTAACAATATCCTATGGACAGACGAGACCATAGTGGATATGTAAATTCCCAAAAACCTCAATGAACTTCAGCAATGTTTGTGAAGAGAAAGGGCCAAAAAGTCCTCTACAACCATGTGAGAGACTTATAAAGTCATATAGGAAATGAATACTTTGAGATATTGTTGCTAAAGGTGGATCTACAAGTCACTGATTCATGAGGTACTTTGTACTGCACTCATGTTTTTTTTTTTCTTTTTAGTTTTTTTTTTGTTAAATAAATAATGGCACAGTAAAAAAAAAGTTATATGTTGTTGTTTGTATGAGGTTGTATTTGCCAAATAGTAAGATCCGCCATGATCATTAGATGACTTTTATTATGTTTCAGTATGTTAATTTTACAACATGACTGTAAGGATAAAGTATGCAAACACAAACACTAGGTTGCCTGTAGATTAATGATTAATGACAAATTACACATGACTTAGTGTTTTTTGAATAGTTACCATTGTGTTTCCATTTTGGACTGATGAGCCTTTATTGTCTCTCCCTGGGCTGCCCACAACTCATTTCGTCCTTCAAGAAAGCAACCAAATAACACATAGAATGTACCAGAAACACATCCACATACAGGGCCTTTTAATCTCTTCCTAGCTGGCAGTGTCTTACATAGTAATGAATATTATAAGCAGTATATTATTCATCCTTCTATCGATCTGAAGTACAACTAGGGACTGGTGGAGGTCAATATTGACTAATGTATTTACTTCCATTTTACGACCGTGATAGGACCTCCAATCAGCATTCACACAATACGGACAATTTGGGAACACCAATTAGCCTAATCTGCTGTCTTTGGACTGTGGGAGGAAACCGGAGTACTTAAAGGAAACCCACCAAGCACAGGGAAACTCCATGCACACAGACCCCAAGGCGGGAATCAAACCCAGACCCTGGAGGTGCAAGGCAACAGTGCTAATCAATAAGCCACCGTGCCACCATAAGCATTATAATATTATAATTATACTGTATGCTTTAGAAAATATTTCAGATTTGTAAAACACTCATAAATGCATTTACAAAATATTAAGACCATCCACTAAGATTATACACACAAGCGCTTGAACCTTTTAGGTTACTTTTAAATTCTGTTCAAAATGGGCAGTGTTGTGAGCGATACCTCTTCTCGTGCCAGGGGCCGGCGCACGAGCTCGTGTCTGGGGGAGACATTCCTTCATTGCTGAGATAGATTCCTGAGAATTTCCAGAAATGTTAAACTTACGCACTTCAATTAGCTCCACCAGCTTTTCTGATTTAACTGTAAAACCAGAAAAAAATACACATCACGCAAAACTTTTCTTCCACACGCTGCTTTGTCTTAGCCCCTACAGTAAAATACTATCTCTTATGTTAATTTAGGTATTTACATACCAGGTACAGAATCTTGAAGATGGGATGACTGTGAATAGCGGCCTTGGGAAGATTTACCTCGATGTGGCAGTAACCGCTGATGTTCCTGAGAGGGGAAAAAAACACAATAGGTATAAAATCTGATGAATAACCGGATTATTTTATTCAAAAAATATTAATGTGTTACACCAGGGCCATTTCTTGCTATAAGCTGTTTAAGTGGTTGACTTAAGGCTGTGAATTGTCTCTCATTATTATTAAGAATAGATGCGAAAAGCACACACTACAAATATTTGGCTTTATAAAATATATGCATCACAAAGTCACAGAAAAGAACATAAAGTGCAATTAGATGATTAATGTAACTACTGTCATAAAGAAAAAGGAGGTCAAGTCTACCACTCATGAAGTATGAGGTAGTATCAAAAAGTTTCGAGACTTATTTTGTAACACGCCAACAGGTTGCAGTACAAGGCTGCACGCACAGTCACAGGGAGCACCGACATTCATAAGTCAGTGTGCCAAAAGACATCGTCCTGTGTATATCGAGAGCTGTGCAACTGGTGCTAATCTAACCATGTGCGTTACCACGTCTGCTATTTCATTAACTTAGAACAAATTCAGCAAGTTTCAGCAACGAGTCATTCAAGGTGTTTTGCTTCAAGTGTGAAATAACATCACTGGAAGACGACGAGAGATCAGGAGGACCTTCAACAAACTCAACCCCCGAAAACAAGTCGACATCCTGTGTATGATGATCATCGGAGAACAATCCACAACATTGCTGCCATTGTCTGTGTGTCATACGGAACAGTCCAGAGGAGCCCATCATCTTCACAACCAAAAAAGGCTAGGCAGGCCCAAGTGCATGCTCATTGTTTTTTTCGACATTTGCGACATTGTGGATAGAGATTTTGTCCCCAGGCGCCAGACTGCCAATAGGGAATTTTACTGCCAGGTTTTAAGGCATCTGACGGAGAACATGACTGGATCTGTGGCGCACGAATCTCGGAACTTTTCGTTACCCCTTTGTATTTGTATAGTTTTAAAATCAGCATCAACAAAGCCAGAGGTAAAGACAAAAACAGTGATAATTATTTTTTTTAAATGTTTTAAATAAGCTTCTTTCTTTTAGGAAGAAATGAACATTCCATCAGTGTTCAGAAACATGCAAATTGTAGGGATGAGAATCATCAGTCACCACCTGATACGATATTATCACGTTACCTATGTAGTTACAGATTCAATTTGATTAATATTGTGTTTCTGTTAATATAACAATTTTATGAATATTCTGATTTTCTATTATTTCTTTTTTAGATTTTGTTACAATTTTAAGACCATGAACCTTTAAAAAGAAAGCTGTCATAGCTTAAAAGGTAAATACCTTAGCTTTATTTACCAGCTTCACAACTGAATTGAACATAATTAAATGTAGCCTATTCCTTATAGCATTAGTTTTCTCTTTTAAAAGACAAGAGTTTAACATTTAGCTTCAAATGAAATGAAACAAAATGTAACATTGTTACTTAGCAGAATGTTTCTCTGTCATCTGCCATAACTATTACTTCTAAACAAACTTATCAAATAATTCACTCCTAATCACACGGGATGCCAGTGTGTGTAAGTATTTCAGAGTGTACTACCTGTAGGATTACACAGAAACGGTGATGTTTTACCGCCTCAAATGCCGCCAAAGTCTTGAGCGCGTGATGAGCATTTGTGAGTCACTGGCTGATCGACCGGTGCATCTCTATTATAAATGTAATAAATCGATTTTTCCGTCAATGTGGTAATACAGGAATTGTTTTTAATCTCTAATAGTATATGTTTTATATATGTTAACTTGTAAATCATATAATAACCATTATTATTACTGGGGGTTTTATTACTTTTGCAGTGAGTGAGACACAAATTAGGTTATTTAGATCAGTTTTATCACAAATAATGTTATTCAAATAAATAAAAAAAGAATGGATTCAATATTATCAGAATAATTAGACTAATAAACTAATAAATGTTTAGACATAGTAACATAGCCTAACATCATAGTTAATTAACTTAAGAGCCTGATCCAACCTAGTTCAGTTTTACTATTTATCCGAAGAGTGATATTATCTATTTATCAAGTAATAAATCAATATTGATAGCAATTATTATCAATCAAAAAATATTATTTTATGCTTGTTTTCCCCCCTATATCACTGGCTGAACAGGAGTCTAAGTGGTATTCATGGCCTTGTACAGGCATCCAGTCAAACATTTAAACCTATAACCTCATCGACGTGGACGAAAATACGTGAAAATCGCGCCATTACATTTTGTAATATAAGACAATATAACTGATCAGGTGACAGCTCTGTGTCCGAGTTATAAACATTTGTAAAACACATACTTAATCAAAATATACAATTTTAAATGTTCACTATTCGACATGTACTACTTCACCTTCATTGTATTAAAAGTTTGAGCCACTTCATCTGTAAATCTGTTAATCCAGATCAAGGTAAACAGAATTAATGTGTTAAGTTATTGAGCATCTATTGCAACGTTACAGACGTCACTCGTCACTGACGCAACAAACGACGACATCCGATATCTAGAGTCGGGCGCGCGCACGTGTGTGTGTGTGTCATATAAAATTTCATTTTGGTGTTTACATTTAGACAAGATCGATATGAACTTAATGGTGGCGGGATATTTGTTTTTCTTACAGTACATCCATATCCCGCGCTTACAGCATTTTTTTTAAAGTGCGTTCGGCGGACCCTGGTGGCCCGTGACGGTACTGCTGCTGAGTCGCGAGAGATCGTTTATGTACTGTATATAAAATAAATAAATCTTTTAATTTATTATTTTCTTTTCATATGTTTGTGATTAATTGTTTACCTTTGTCCTAATATATTTAGTATTACATATATTTAAACATTTTATACAACTACTAAAATAGATTTTTTTTCCATACAAAAAATATGTAAGATAAAGGTGAAGTCAAATTTATTCATAAAGCACATTCTGACAAACATTATACAGACGGCCAAAATGCTGTACAATCCTAAAATAGCTGCAAGCATGGTAAGACACTATGTAATAATAATAATAATTATTATTATTATTATTATATAATAACTTCTTCAAAGTGCATACTTCAAATTGCATAAAATATCACAAAAACAATAAATAAATAAATGAAAGAAAAGGAGTAGAGTCAGTTAGTCCTCACACTATATTAATGTCTAAAAGTATAAAAGTTTGTTATTTAAAAATATGAAGAATAGTGTTGTGCACTGTTCTTTTGGGTTGATCAGAGTTATAATTACAGGTTTATATGGGCTTCAAATATGTTGTTTATGCAACAAAAAATATGAATGCTGAGACAACTTCTCATTGTCTGTTCCTACCACTCAGCATTCAGCGTCCCCAGTATAATAATCACCGGCCTTATCATCTGTCAACATCTGCACCTGTTCTCCCTGCTTCATGCATTGAGTTAGATTTTTTTTTTTATGATTGAATGATTCATAGGTCACTGTGTAGTTAAAAATAAAATTACAGGGACTGGACTGAAAATGAGATGTCTCAATGAGATTCCCGGATGCCTGGAAAACTATTCATTAAGACTACAGTACATTAAGTCTGGCTCTTTGGAAGCAAAATCTGTCCCTCTATGAAGAAATTACACATGGCTCAACAATTTTGTAATGTACATCGATATAAATTCTCTTTGATATCCAAATACAGTAGTAATATTTCTGGCACTAGATGATCATGCTTTTATCTTGCTTACCTTGTCTTGAGAGCTGGAAGTCTTTTGGGAGGTTTATAGGAAAATAAACAGCAATGGGGTGGTGTGTAGTGTGTCCCAGCACAAAGTGAAATTACTCTTACCAAAAGCTGATTTTACAATAATATAACCTTTTAATGTGTTTTATTCCTCTTGGATGGTCCTTTTTTCTTTTGTTATTATTGAATTACAAGTCCTACTTGTAGTTCAATGTATTGTTCTGAAGCATCTGAAATAAGTACTGCTTTGCATTTTGGCAGCTATAAAACTCACCAACCTCTCAATTTTTAATTTAATCAAGAAACTAGCAAACAAAAGTCCTTTTACCTACAAGTTACTGATTTCTACTGGCACTTAACCATAAATGTCAAATTAATTCTTCTTTTAAGCATGAGTTACCATATCAAAACTTTAACAAAAATGTGTTTTGTTCTTTTATCTCTTTATCATTAGACTTTGATTGTCCTCATATAATTCTCTGAGGAATAGGTGTTACTATAAAAAAATAATTAGAATGAGCACTTTAACATACACTACCGTTCAAAAGTTTGGGGTCACTTGCAAATATCTTTGTTTTTGTTTAGTGATTTATTTTCTACATTCTAC
>JAQMYJ010000017.1:4369300-4385226 GCA_030014305.1 Clarias laeviceps
TCTGATCTACCCGTCAGCCTCGATCCCATTACTACAGCAGAAGTGGAACTGGCGATCCGTACCCTCAAGAGTGGCAAAGCGGCCGACATTGATGGGATTTCATCTGAACTCCTCAAGAATGGCAAACAGACCGTTGTCAATGCTCTGACGAACCTTTTCAACACGTGCTGGTCGGCAGCCGCGGTACCCGAAGACTGGGAACGAGACCCGAAGACTTTTTCGCAACCTCTACCACGGCTCCCAGTGCTGCGTGCGGACAGAAGAGGGGACGATGGATTTCTTCAACATAGAAACAGGGGTATGGCAGGGTTGTTATCTATCGCTGATGCTCTTTCTCCTGGTTATCGATTTCGTGGGCCGTCATTCAATCGACCAAGCGATGCTGGGTGTTACCTGGGCCGATGGACAGCTTCTGGCTGATCTCGATTTCGCTGACGACATCGTCCTACTCGGTCCGACTCAAAACGCCCTCAACAACCTCACCGCGACCCTGGAACAACAGTCGGCCAATGCCGGGCTTAGAATAAGCGACCAGAAGACCAAGGTTATGCGAGTTGGCTACACACATGCGGGTCCCAGTCATCGTCAATGGCCATCGCGTGGAAGAAGTGATGGAATTCACCTACCTCGGTAGTGTAATCAGCTCGGACGGGGACACGGCGCACGATGTCATGTGTAGCATCGGCAAAGCATCTGCCACGTTTCAACATCTCCGCCCCATCTGGAACTCCCCGTCGCTTTCTATGCAAGTCAAACTCCGTCTCCTCGCCTCCATCAGAACGCCATCGGCGACTCACGCGAGTGAGACGTGGAAGATGACGGCAGCTGTCGCCCCGGAAGCTAGACGTTTTCCATCAGCGTTGCCTGCGACACATACTGAAGATCAGTTATCTGGACCATATTACGAACAAAGAGGTCTATCGTCGAGCCAACACTCGACCCCTCTCGGTAACTGCAGATTTCGCTTCGCCGGCCATGTCCTACATCTACCTAACCACCGGCTACCCAAAATGGCGATGCCCAACCCGGGCCAAACTCAAACAAGGGCGGCCAAGGACTAATTGGCGGCGAACCTTCGCAGACGACCTGAGAGTTGTCGACCTCACATGGGACGAAGCCGAAGCTGCGGCTGCTGATCGAACACAATGGAGAACACTCGTTGCCCTATGCACCGATCTGCGCGGGAGGCCTTAAGGATTAAGGATAAGAGAATAATGAGTATGATAAAGGAATTATGTGTAGTATAAGGGAATAATAGTATAATAAACACAATTGTCACCATTGGCCTCCATGGTCCCACCTGGAATGAGTAGTATAAGCGAATAATAAGTATTAAGAGTATGATAAGGGAATTATTGTTCAATATGAAAAAAATGCACATTCAATTAATATTTGTGTGAGCTCATGCGTGCGTGTACGTCTGGATCGTGTGTGGCCGCTAGATGGCGACATTGGCCGATGTATAAAACACACAAGCCCCATCAGTCTCCAAAAAAAATAATAAAAAAAGAAAGGAAACGTATACAGGAACCGTGAAATTGTATAAATATTAATCATAACGAGTTTGCAAACGTATCACACCTATAACATATAGGTAGTGTGTGAAATTGACACGAGTTATTTATTCATCATCTTGCAAACCACTGCTTAAGGGGGGGATTAGCTCAAATGGTAGAGCGCTCGCTTAGCATGCGAGAGGTAGCGGGATCGATGCCCGCATCCTCCAAAGTAATGTTTTCTTTCTCACACACCCTTTGAAATTTGTTATTCAGACATTTTTTCAAAACAAACCCACAGCAGCTGCAGCACACACACACACTAACTCACACCTACACAGTTAAACAATCTTAATGGTGTGGTAATGTAAATAAAACAATTGAAGTAAAAGCATAAGAAAAATAAGTAAGTTATTAAAAACAGTAGTAAGACACTTCATCATTTAAAGAAACAAATATATATTTGAACAGATACATACATAAGAGAAATCACAATAATTAGACACACAAGTGAATAGAAAGGCGGCAATAAATAAATAAACAAACACACAACTGCAAACCTTCCAAGACATGGCCGTCCACCTAAACTGACAGACCCGGCGAATGAGAACGTTAATCAGAGAAGCATCCATGGTAACTCTGAAGGAACTGCAGAGATCCACAGCTCAGGTGGGAGAATTGTACATAGTGCACTTCACATATCTGGCCTTAATGGAAAAGTGGCAAGAAGAAAACCATTGTTGAAAGAAAGCCATAACAAATCCCATTTGCGGACTCGGGGTGGCACGGTGGTGTAGTGGTTAGCACTGTCGCCTTGCACCGCCAGGGTCTGGGTTTGATTCCTGGCCAGGCTTGATTCTCGTCTCTGTGTTCATGTTCTCCCCGTGCTCCTCCAGGTTTCCTCCCACAGTCCAAAGATATGCAGGTTAGGCTTATTGGCATTCCCAAATTGCCCATAGTGTGTGTTGTGTGATGGATTGGCACCCTGTCCAGGGTGTGCCCTAAGCCTCCTAGGATAGGCTCCAGGTCCCCACCACTCTGAATACAGGATAAAGCGGTATAGTCCAAGTGCTATGAATACTTTTGCAAGGCACTGTAGAGGCCCAATTGCAATAATTGAAACTACAACAGCACCAACAACAACGAAACCCTCTAGAATGAACTCTTGGAATCAGAATTTCCATAATAAAGAACATTCAGTCTGAACACCACATCAATTAGCATCTTTCTCTCTCTGTCTGTCTCTCTCCCTCTCTGTTGGCCTGTTAGACGGAGACCATCTGCTGAAATGTAATCACATGATTGTTGCGGTGAGGTAAATGTTAGCAGTGTGTTGTGTATTATTATTGCAAACAACCATAAAGCTGTAATGCATCAATTAAACAGAAAACCCGCAAACCGCATGAAATTTAAAGGAGTAACGTGTTTGTTTATAGAAACGCAGAATGAGCAGATGCTCAAATTAATTTCTATAGTGATAGACCGAGAGGTGAAATGACAGGGAAGTGAGATCACAACACAGGAAAATCCATTCATCTTCAACTGTTCTGTGTACATTGTCGACTTTGACGGATCTACAGTAGATGTGATGCATGATGGGCAGAGCATGTGAACTCAGCATGTGTGGGGTCACGGGCAGCATGAGTGTCTTCTTTCATACGTTTGATCAAGACACATTCAGACTTGTTTTAATTAAAATGAATGTTGATATTTTTTCCACTGTCCTGACACACTGCACTAGTTTAGTTGCACAAAAAAGAGGAATCTTATCATTTATAATTATTTATCTTTATGTTTAATTTACGTTTTGGTAAATGTAAACTTTCGAGACACAGCACATGACGAGACACCCCAAAAAATAAAAAATACCAGTGTTTGACTGATAATGGTATTTATAGTTAGTAACCTAGTAACCTAGAATCCATCCAATGATGGAAACTTCAAAGCACTTCTGTAAGTTGCTCTGGATAAGATCGTCTGCCAAATGCCTGAATGTACATGTAAATGACGACAGTTGTGGGAGACAGAGCTCATCAGTGTGTTAAAGGGTATTGTTTAAAAAATTGCTAAACATTAATCTGGAAACCTGAAAGACAGGGACATTTTGTCTGTAAGGTGCCATTTAGAGGATGTCACTTTTAAATCTTCTGCTTGTACATAAGATACAGAAAATGTGTGAATACTAATGCAGCTGGCATATCCAGTGCTTACACACAAAATCCTGCACCGAGTATAAACCAGGCATTCCTATTTTGCATCAGATCATATAATACCAATAGAACGGTAAGTAAGTGCAAGGAATACTCCTTTGGATTTTAGTCACTTATGCTACATATACCAGAAGTATGTTACTCTTTTTCCTCTTGTTATAAATCCGACATTTTAAATGATGTAGTTTTATTATGTCTGTTTGGGGTCCTTTACCCAAAAAAAGTTTGGGAAACCCCCCGCATCAACTTTATACAAATGAGAAACAATGAGAAATAAAGCGATTTGCTGACTGCAGACAGGACTGAGTGGCGACGGAACACTTTTCTTTCCACCTGCTGTGAAACATTTTCCATGTTTATTGGTTCCATATATTGTTCACAGCTCCTGAACCAGCAGGCCATAATCACTGTGCTCTACAAGCTTCAAGTGTTTGATATGCCTTAAATAGATTGTAAAGTGAAAACATTTTTTCTCAGACTGTAGTCCAGAGGTCTACAAATAAAATCTTTAAATGTTCAACCGCATAGAATTCATTACTTCCTAAAACGTCTGGATAAAACAACAGACACGAGTGAGTAACGGCTACAGTTCCAATTTAATGCTTAAACATAATTAATTAACTGTGTATTTAATTAGAAGATTGTTTTCATTACAAAGAAAACTCTGAATGAGGTAGAACGACTCGATCATTAGTTTCAAACCTAAATGGTTAATTTCGAAGTGACAGTTCCTGGTACTACTTTTGGCTCCTAGTGTAAACCTCAGGCTCCCACAAGATACCATTTCAATTCATATGATTCTACCACTACAATAAGATTTTAGTTATTGTCCTTAGACTGATATGTGATCAACTTTGGTTAAAGTCTTTGATAAGTCTGTTTCTGCTAAGTTACCTTGTTAAGCTATTTACACTTCAGTGTGCAAAATATGATTAAAAAAAAAAAAAAAAAAACTCTATACAAGGGTAGAAAGTTGGGGACACCTTGAATACGTTGCCAAAACACCCCAATCTTACAGCATGGGCAGCTTGGACATGCCATTCAGCCTACATGGATGTCTTTGGACTGTAGAAGGAATCCAGGGAATCTGGAGGAAACCCAACCAAGCCCAGTGAGAACATGCGAACTCCACACACAGACCAGAGGCAAAATTCGAACCAACACCCCTAGAGGTGCAAGGCAGCAGTGCTATCTGTTTGAAACAAGTTGTAATTGATACATGATTGGAGCAAAATGACAAACTGTCCCTTTAACTACAGCATCAGTCCCGACAGATTGTGCTTTTATACTTTTTGAACTCAGCGCTTTGGAAAGCATGGACACGGTCCGTTTCCGTTACACCCCTGAAATCTGCCACACGCCCACGCAGGCCTCCATGCTCCTGCACCGGTTCCTCATTTTAATAAACTTAGTCCATAAATATGGAACCCTGCGGCAGCTACAGCAGCTGCGTTCAGTCGAATCGATCCTTTTGGTTCATTTAATTGATCGCCTCATCTTATTCGGTGTAGCGAAGAAAGTGCCCGAGGCGCACAGGCAGAAGCAGGCAGCAGGTTTTCAGGATGGCAGCAATTCTCAGGCACAGGTTGCCAGATTAAACTGACTGTTTCAATCCAAAATTTTGTCGTGCAGTAGTGAGTCTGTTAAATATAAGTGCTGTAGATTTTATAGTACTTTACTGGCAACCTGGGTGGGCAAATGTAAAACATATTACCAGTAGCATTCTGTAATATTTTCTATAGTATATAATGATATAATGTTGCATTATAAATCTATATAATTTGAATTCTTTGGTAAATTGTGTCACAGTATGCTTTTCTAAAAGCCCATGATATTGTGATGCATTTTTATTAAAAAAGAATATTTGAAAATGGACAAAAATATAACAAAATTACATTTCAAAACCTTTTTTTAAAATCTAATTACTATTTTTCTAAATTTGAAAAAAGAAAAAAAAATTGTAGATATAAAATCATCGAAAAGGGTTTGTTAATATAGCACCATTGCTTTTATTCCAGATTCAAATTCAGACATGGCACCATCTGATACCAACAATCAGCAACAAAAATGCTGGAATGGATATTAAAGTTGAAAGAATAATTAAATTTATCTGATTCTGGTGTCAGATGGGATTGAAAATAGATTTGAAAAATTTTCTCCCTTCCTTTTGGAAATGATATAAAGACAATTTGCATTTTATTTGGATTGATTCTTATAATATTTAAACTTTATTATATTTATTATATTTCCAAAGTTTTATTTTTTTCTCTTTGTATTTACCAAACAATAAAAGTTTTGGATTTGTGCAAGTCATATTTTTTAGATTTGTGTTTTTCCCCTGTGTTTTTAGTGTGTCAGTTAAAAAAAAAAAACCACTGAGTTCTTCAAACTCAGTGTGTATTGGGGCAAAAAAGTATTTAGTCAGCCACCAATTGTGCAAGTTCTCCCATTCAAAAAGATGAGAGAGGCCTGTAATTTTCATCATAGGTAAGAAAATAAGATCAAGAAATTAATTGTTAAATTCCTCTGTAAAATAAGTATTTGGTCACCTACAAACAGTAGTACAAACAGAACTTTAAGCGGTTCCTCTGTCCTCCACTCATTATCTGTATTAACAAAACTGTAGACCTGCACCAGGCTGGGAAGACTGAATCTGCAATAGGTACATGTAAGCAGCTTGGTGTGAAGAAATCAACTGTGAGAGCAATTATTAGGAAATGGAAGACATACAGTACAAGACCACTGATAGTCTCCCTCAATCTGGGGCTCCACGCAAGATCTCACCCCGAAAAAATCCCAGAACCTCACGGGGGGACCTAGTGAATGACCGGCAGAGAGCTGGGACCAAAGTAACAAAGGCTACCATCAGTGACACACTGTGCGCCTCAAATCCTGCAGTGCCAGATGTGTCCCCCTGCTTAAGCCAGTACATGTCCTGGAGTGGCCTAGTCAGTCTCCAGATCTCAACCACATAGAAAATCTTTGAAGGGAGTTGAAAGTCCGCGTTGCCCAGCGACAGCCACAAAACACCACTGCTCTAGAGAAGATCTGCATGGAGGAATGGGTCAAGATACTGTACCAGCAGACTTCCAGAAAACATTTGACCTCTGTCATTGCCAAAAAGGGTATATAACATTATTGAGATGAAATTTTGTTATTGACCAAATACTTATTTTCCATTTGCAAATAAATTCTTTAAAAATCCTACAATGTGATTTTTTTTCTCTTATTTTGTCTCTCGTAGTTATTTTGTCATCAACCTATGATGAAAATTACAGGCCTCTCTCATCTTTTTAAGTGGGAGAACTTTTACTATATACTATTTACTATATATATATATATATATTTATAGAGCTCAGAACTGGGCAGTATAGAGTGACATCCTTTTTTCTGGAGCCCTACCGTTAGCACTCACTGGCAAGGCTTCCACATAAGCACATATAAATATATATATTTTTAATCAAATTCAAAATCAAATTCAAATTCAAATTTTATTTGTCACATATACATTCATACACAGTACGATATGCAGTGAACAACTGCTCGTGACCTTAAAATAAAAGACTATGAATAGGGAATAAATATGAAAATGAAAACAGAAGGGAAATTTAATTAAGAAAGAATGAAATAAAATATAAAATTAAAATAAAGTAACAAATGTACAGTACAAAATATACAATATAACAAGAATATATGAAAAAATATAGAAAAATATAGAAAAATAAGAAACAGCTGTACAATATAGAGATATAGAATTTATGGACTTTTTGTGTGGGAATGAAGTCGAATATAAATTGAATATAAATGTAAACATAAATAAATGGAAATATAAATGAAGTTGAATATAAATTGAATATAAATGGAAATGTCACATATTTAAAGTGTTTAAAGTGTCTTGTGCATCCGGGTAACAGAACGTCCAGGGGGTGTGCAAATATGCTTGAAAGTGACATATTTAAAGTGACTTGTGATAGGGTAATTGGGTAATTTAACTAATGTCCACGAATGTGTAGTTGTGCAGTGGCCACTAGTGTAAGTGAATGTTCAGAATGTCCACAGTGAGATTATTTACCTGGTTCTTTATTCTACGATTATCACATTCAATTCAATTCAATTTCATTTGTATAGCGCTTTTAACAATTGACATTGTCCCAAAGCAGCAACATCTCGCCTCTGCCAAGGAAAAACAATTATTATACAAGCAAACTGAAAATTAACAAACTATAAGTACTTTGTAATTGTAGGCTTGGATTATTTTATTATATAGTTTGTTTACTGATTGACAAAGACAGTGAAAGGAAAAATAAACTCGAAAGATGAACTAATCAATTCTCTTTCCGGCTCAGACTGCATTGGTTAAGCTTATTGGACTGTCATGTGATGTACGAACGACTCGGGAAACCAGAAGACTCAAAACAGATTATCTGTACAGAACCTATGATATTTCATATGGGCAACTGAATGAATCATTATCCGAGATGACTCGTTCTTCCAGAATCACAATTAAGATTCGTTCAATTATCAGGGCCCTCCAATCCTTGGAGCCCTGGGTAGTCAGTCCCACTGGCTCCCACTATACCAGTAAAACAGCATATCACTATTTGTATTCATGAGAACACTTAGGGCCTAACAAACCTGATTTAGAACGAATACAACAAAACACAATGTTAAATGCTAATCATATTAACATTTCATTCGTGAAACAAAGAGAATGTATGTGAGCAGCAGCGAAACTTGGGCCACTAATAAAATTCTTGAATCTTGAATCTAGTGGCCGCCGCTGCTCTCATTCATTCTCTTTGTTTCACGGCTCCTGCATTTAACATATCAACAGCATGATTAGCATCACATTGTCTTTTGTTGCATTCTTTCTAAATCAGGTTTGTTAGGCTTGATTTTTAAATCAATATATTATAAAATGCAGGATATTGTAGAGATTGCGCTGCATGTAACACCTTTGAGTGTTATTATGAATATAACTTTGTTACATGATTAAACTCAATGCAAATATCATCAAAATATGACACTGAAAATATTCACATGTATCTCTTTGGATAATACCATCATAAAACTCACTCACTCTTTCAATGCTCCAGTCTGTAAGTGCATTTAAATGCCGGGTTTTATTTTAATTTGTTCAGCACTGTTACAGTATCAGTGTTCCTATTATTATCCCTACGTTTGTGTTTGATTGATGGCTTCACAAAGCTGTAAATGAATGTTCATTTCAACCAGATTATGTGAATATTATTTCTCTTCACTTGGAGAGAACAAAGGGGCGGGGCCTCGTGCTGGTGCGCTCTGAATGCAGTACACTGAGTATTGAAGACAAGGTATTTTACTTTAAAATAAAAGGCATTTAAAGCTGACTCATATGAAAGAGGCTGGAGCTCAGTGCTTTTGCTTGCATCTTCGACAAATAATTGTTTTGAATATAAAAGTGTGAGAAATTGAGTGTGTAAACATGAGTGATCTCGTGGGTCTCACGCTCAATGCGTTACTAGGGGAATTAAAGATCTGAGTTTGTTTATACTAACAGCTTTGGTGGATTGTGCAAGAAGTGCCTCCTCTAATGTTTACTGTATGAGCTCTCTTTCACATTCATCAGCCATTATGAGCGCATGTACTGTAAGAGGGTTGCTCTCTGTTTTCTCTTTACGCTCAGTCTGAGTCAGAGTGTGACGTCAGGGAAGATCCTCGTCTGGCCTGCAGAATTCAGCCACTGGCTCAACATTAAAACCATCATAGACGGATTCATAGCCAAAGGGCACAATGTGACGGTTGTTATCTACAGTGCTACCCCATCCATAAAGACAGATCAGTCTATGGGATACAGTGTGGAGATCATACATGTTCCCTACACCAAAAAGGGTATTGTTGATGCCTTGGACAGAGCGTTGAACTACTGGATGTATAACTTGACTAATGACAACCCAACCCAAGTTTTTTCAAGCTCAAGGAGATGACTGAGGTGATCACAGAGCACAATAAAGTAATGTGCAGACTTCTGGCAGATGTTCTTGATTTGCCCCTTGTGATGTCTCTCCGGGTGCTAATATACTTGAGCCGCTCTGTAGTTAGCCCGCTCAACCATTTTATGTACCTGCGGCTGCCACTCAAGGGCATCTCACTGATTGCATGGACTTTACAGAGCGATTAGAGTACTATATATAATACTATATATACAATGAAATGAAAAAGCTCTCCCCATAGTTCACCAAAGTTCCAGAGTCTTACAAATGGCTTGGTAACCCTTTCCAGATGGATTCATGTCAATTACTTTGCCTCTCATTTGATCTTTTAGCATTCTTTATTTATCAGACAAGTTATATTTAAGTGATTTTCTTGGAATTGGTGGGGGGAACTTTTCACATAGGGCCAGGCAGGTTTGGACATAATTTTTCCCTTAACAAATAAAAAAATTTTTTTCGGTAAAATGATCCTACTTTTTGTATTTACTTAGGTTATCCTTGTTTAATATTAAATTAATTCATTTGTTTGATTTTCTCAATAATTTAAGTGCACTTAACTGATTTTGATTTAAATGACAATAAAGTCAATGTGTTAATGCAAAGGAGGTTTTGAAAATAAAAAATAGACCATATTTTGCATATCATGCAGTCAAAAGCAAATGACTAATAAAAAAAGACTATTCTTTTTTTTTTATTTAATGGCCTTTGCTTTTGACTGCAGAACTGGCTTCATCTAGTCCGAAATATTCATTCAGCCTTGGTTACCATCTGCCTTTATCTTTTTACTGTCTTTCTCACTGTTTTCTCCCACTGCCCTGACAGGTTGAACAAACACTGAACATGACACGATGTGTTTTCTTACATTATAATCATTGATAAATTTTTTTTTTGCCCTCTTTGTTTCTGTTCTTCACAGGCAAACCTACCTCACTATGTGAAACTATCGGCAAAGCTGACATCTGGTTAATCCGAACTTATTGGGACTTTGAATATCCACGGCCACTCCTGCCAAACTTTAAATTTGTTGGTGGATTACACTGCAAGCCTGCAAAACCTCTACCAAAAGTAAGCTCGTTCTAAAGAATGTCTAAAGGTTTATCATCTCTGAACGATCTGTAATAAAAGTTAGGAGACTATAGAGGTCATTTTCCATATACTGTACAGTTTGTGCAGTAAATTTTTTATATACTGTACCTAACAATTCTATAATCACATAGAATTGTTAGGTTATTTGGAAAAGAAATAAAAATAATGAAAGTGTTTCACTGATTCGAGAATTTATTGAGGATGATTGACATCCACATTGGAAAAATGGAAGATATAAGCTTTTCATTTTTATTTTACCTGTGAAACTCCATTGACAGCCCCTTGATGGACAGGATTAAATAACCAACATGCATCATTTTTATTGCTATTATTTTTTTTATCTTTGCTTTTTGATTTGTAGGAGATGGAGGACTTTGTCCAGAGCTCAGGAGATGATGGTATTGTAGTGTTTTCACTGGGATCCATGGTAAAAAACCTCACCAACGAGAGAGCGAATACCATCGCTTCAGCGCTTGGCCAGATTCCCCAAAAGGTCAGCAATAAACAATGCACATATTGAGATATAATCACATAGAATTGTTAGGTTATTTGGAAAAGAAATAAAAATAATGAAAGTGTTTCACTGATTCGAGAATTTATTGAGGATGATCTTTTGATACAGCAGGTAGTGTTGGTTACCTTTTCCTTCCACCAACCATAAAAATGTCAACAGATTACTCACATTTTCAATAGGTGTTGTTGGACCAAGATAAGTCCACTCATAACTTGGCCTGAATCATGTGTGTAACATCAGGTATTGTGGCGATACGCAGGGGAGAAACCAGAAACTCTTGCTCCTAATACAAGAATCTTTGACTGGATTCCTCAAAATGATTTACTAGGTAAGTAAAAGTTCCATATTCATATAATGAACAATATAAAATTTGTTGACGTGTTTGTTGACGTGAATACAGTAGTGATTGGTATCTGCAGGACATTCTAAAACTAAGACATTCGTCACCCATGGTGGGACTAATGGATTATATGAAGCTATTTATCATGGAGTTCCAATGGTGGGCCTGCCGCTGTTTGGTGATCAGTCTGACAATTTAAATCACATGAAAACCAAAGGAGCTGCTATTATCCTTGACTTGAACAAAATGGAGAGCAAGGACTTGACGCAGGCACTCAATGACGTCATTAACAATCCATCGTGAGTTGAGTTTTTAACTGAAGTTGGCATTGCCAAATTTCATGATACTCTAAGAGCAAGTGTCTGAATCAATTAAACTTCTCTCAGCCTTTATACATAGTATACACAAACTGTATATACTAGTTATTCCATTTCTTTCCACAGATACAAAGAGAGCATGATGAGATTATCTCGAATCCATCACGATCAACCGATGAAGCCGTTAGACCAGGCAGTCTACTGGATAGAGTTTGTGATGCGCCATAAGGGGGCCAAGCACCTGAGGGTCGAAGCCCATAACCTCACGTGGTATCAGTACCACTGCTTGGATGTGGCAGCCGTTTTACTTTCTGTATTTGCACTGGTTGTGTTCATCTTTGTGAAAACGTGCAGCTGGCTCTTCCGTAAATGTTTCAGAAAGACCCCAGGAAAGAGCAAGAAAGAGTGAAGCAAGTGTATGTGAATGTACTAATCATTACTGTCATATTTTGAAAGATGTTTCAAACACTCTGTTTGTATACAGTACATTATACAGTAGTATTCATTCATGTTTTACCAATTTTTCTCCATAATAATAAATAAAAACATCATTTAAAAACTGTCTTTTGTATATACTCGGATTATCTTTGTGTACAATTACAATTTCTTTGATGATCTCAATCATTTAAGGGTGGCAAATATGGAAAAATTAAAAAAACTTTTTCATAGCACTTTAATTTACAGTGTGTTAGAGCAGAAAAAACATTATGCAGGGAATTTTTTAAGCAGATTTAAAGATCTGCTGTAGAAGTGGATAATGCAACAGTTTGATCTTCTTTTTACAAATGCTCAACCTGCCATCTACAGTTTGTACAGTCTGAGGTTTACATTTGGAAGTGTTATGGAGCAAACATGTGGCCAGCTGCCAGCACCAGCAGCCTACTGCATGTGCCAGATGTGGAATTAAAACATTCATGTGATCATATTATTTCTTATTACAACAGTTACAGACTTTCCAACAGACATCCTAAACAAGTTCTATATTAAGGTTCTACTACATGACTATAAATTGGAGTCATGTCTAGTCACATAACTGCACACAGATCCACTCCCCTAAAAGGTGATAGTGAAGTAAGACTGATATCAGGAAATAATCTGGTCGAGTGGTGTTCGGATAGTGACTTGGATTTAAACCCCGCTAAAACAAAGAAGTTGTGGGAACAAAGCTCCCTAATCTGTACACAGTTTATGCTAGCTGTAAAACAAGGGCTTACAACATCAAGCATCAAGGAATCAACCCATGCAGGTCACAGACTGTTTGTGCCCCTCCCATTGCGCAAATTATACAGGACAATCAGGACACATATTAACAGACTGAGGAACAGCTTCTACCCAAGAGCTGTAGCATGCATTACACACACACACACACATATAAACCAAGACTGAAGATGCACTGAACACTTTACACCCAAGACTATAAATGCAATTATTATAATTCCTCTGTATACTGTATATTATGCATATTATCCTTTTTATCTTAAGCTTAGATTGTCTTTAATGCTGCTGGTCTGTGAGAGCTACCAAACATATTTCATTGTATAACTACAATGACAATAAAGTGTCTTTATCTTTTCTTTATATTATCTCTAGAATGACATTTGCCCATGTCCCAACGATTTATCTAAGGTTAACATTAACTGTGTCTGAAGCAAATACTGGTTGGGCAACTTAAAACACTTAAGTTTGGCTTAGTCACCTTTTTATTCGATATAGTGATGAGAAACAGACATTACACATGCTCAGGAATTGTGTTGCTGAGTTTGTCTGGAATAGCTCATAGTGGCAATGTATTGGTGCTTCCTGGTGAATATAGTCACTGGATCTATATGTACATGCTTGTTGCGGAGCTCAGGGACCAGAAACGCAGCGTGAACTTTCTCACACACTCTGCCTCACCTACACAGGAATGTGGCCAAAAGAAGCAGTTCACCTTTATGTCTTTTGAAAGCAACATGTAGCAACATGTGTGCAAGCATGCATCGAAGCCGTAGCAGATTTCAAAAGCTTTATTGAAGGAGTTTGACATACTTCTGTAGGACACCATCAGGTCTGATGAACTCAAAATTCCATTAAAATTATAAACTTATATATTCTGAAGTTGAACTATTCTTCCAGTTAACGGCTTAATGTGCTGCCAACACTATTTATGCAGAAGAAATGGTCCCGGTTGGTCTGAACCAGACTCAAATGTATATAACAGCTGGGAAGATCCTCACCTGGCCAGCAGAATTCAGCCACTGGCTCAATGTTAAAATCGTCATAGACGAACTCATAGCAAGAGGTCACTGTGTGGCGATTATTACCCAGAGTGCAATATCATCTGTAAAGACTGATCAGTCCGAGATACAATGTCGAGATTGGTTTGTGTGTATGTGTGTGTGACAAAGTCATCCTGCACAATAACCCCCCGTCTCCTCCTCCTCTCTCATCTCACACCAGCCACGATTCTTTTCAAAGGTGAAGGTTAATTTGTTTTATTTTTAGAGCTCAAGATATTATTAGATATTTTAATATCTTGAAGTTAAAGCTCAAGATATTAATATTATAATATGTAGATTGTGTACAGCATTCCATTTAGTACTTACTCCAGCTATGGTGGATTGCACAACTTTGGAGGGTTTTCCTGTTTCCTGTAGTTCATTGGCCGAGCCATGAGTCACGTGCCTTCTCTAATGTTTGCTCTGTGTGAGCTGAGCTCTCTCATTCTTCAGCCATTATGAGTGCATGTAGGAAAGCTGTTCTCTGCTTTCTCTTCACACTCAGTCTAAGTCAGTGTGTGACGGCAGGGAAGATCCTCGTCTGGCCTGCAGATTTTAGCCACTGGCTCAACATTAAAACCATCATAGCCGGTCTCATAGCCAAAGGACACAATGTGACGGTTGTTACCTTCAGTTCTACACCATTCATGAAGATGGATCAGTCTATAGGATACAAGCTGGAGATCATACAGGTTCCCTACACCAAACAGGATATCACTGACGGCTTGGACAGAGCGTTGAACTACTGGATGTATAATTTGACTACTGATAACCCGATCCAGGGTTTTTTCAAGCTCAAGGAGATGACTGAGGTGCTCACAGAGCAGAATCAAGTAATGTGCAGGAAGCTTTTTGAACATGAAGATCTGCTGGAAAAGTTGAGAAAGGAACAGTTTGAGGTTCTTCTGATAGACCCTGTTTATATATGTGGGGATCTGCTAGCACAGAAACTAAATCTTCCATTTATCATTAGTTTTAGGTGCAGTTTAGCAAGTGTCATTGAGCGTCTCTGTGGGCAGCTACCGGCACCACCATCCTATGTCCCAGCGGTCGGTCTAAGCTACACAGATCACATGGATTTTGTACAGAGACTGATAAACTTTATGTTTATTTTCTCTTTGGATATACTTCATACACTTATGGTCAAGGCAAAATGGAACCACATCTATACTGAAGTCCTAGGTAAATTTAATGTGTATGTTTAATACATTAAATATGTTAGATGTTTTGAAAATAAATTATGTATGAAGAAAAGTGAAAAGTGAAAAAAAAATAATTTTACAGATTGTTTAAAAGTGAAGTCAATCACAGTCATAGTGTGATTAATCACAATTTTAAAATAATCAGATTTACTTGTATTAATAACGTGCAATGTTGAAATAAAGAAATGCATGACAAATAGGTTGAAGGAAACACATAATGCAGTTTTAAAGTACAGTATCTTAAACGTTAAACCCATAAAATCCAAGCGCCACAGATATGTGTCGGCAACGCAGCATGCGTCAGTTTTTTTTTTTTTTAATTGTAAATTACATATATATCTTCTTTGTCTTTCGTCTGTTCCCTTTCAGGGGTCACCACAGCAAATCATCTGCCTCCATCTAACCCTATCCTCTGCATCCTCTTCTTTCACACCAACTAACTTCATGTCCTCTCTCCATAAATCTCCTCTTTGATCTTCCTCTAGACCTCCTGCCTGGCAGTTCCAACCTCAGCATCCTTCTACCGATATA
>JAQMYJ010000017.1:4385326-4406541 GCA_030014305.1 Clarias laeviceps
TATATATATATATATATATATATATATATATATATATATATATATATAATATATAAACAACCAAAAAACACATGATCATTTGTACTGGATCTGTGCTAGTTTTTGCCTATGTGACCGTTTTTTGTGTTTGTTTGTTTGTTTTGCTTAGTCATATTTGGATAGTTAATTAAAATGTAATTAATTTCAATTCATTGCGTTACCTATTTTGCGATGAAAATAGGATATGTTACTCTATACTGTACAATCCAGAGCCCTATATAAGTTTACTTGAAAAAAAAAAAAAGGCAAAACAAATAAAAGCTAAAATGTTCAGTTTCAAGGGCTACCATTTAACAAATGTTAAATTAATATCTCTCGAATGGTTAATCCCTTGCAGCAGGAATCATATTGTGACCCCTTTGTGTTTCTATAGGGGTGAGCAAGTCTGTAATCTCCTTTTCAATTTGGCTAAAACAATTGGCTAGGATGTGCTTTTGAAAAAAGACATACTGAGTGAAACACATACTGAGTCTATGAGTGCAGTTGCCATTTGTCACTGATTAGGTGCGCTGTTACATAGAGGTAGTTATGTCCAGTCCTCTACAGTGAGTGCAACTAAGGTAAATTATGCCAACTGCCTCACTTTCACTGCCTTTTTTGCTGTTTTTTGTTTGTTTGTTTGTTTTAACTATTTTTATTAGTCAGATGACCACATGATCTTTGACCCTAATGGCTTCCCATAATCACAGCAAGGTTACATGTCTACAGTATGTGTGATAATGGCAAGTGGACTAAGGAAACATCACCCGGTGTGCTAAACAGCAAATATTATTATAAAAAGCCATTAAATTTAGTTAGTAACTACATTAATTAGTAAGTTAATTATAAACCTAATCAGTGACAAACCTAAATTATAAACCTAATCAGTGACAAATGACTCATTCACTCTAGGCATCTTGAAAACAGAAGAAATTACACTATCCAAGTTGACAAATAAATAACGGACATGGTCCTCATTATAGGAGCAGGCCTCACAATATGATTGCTGCTGTAAGGAGTTTACCATTCGAGAGATTTTCATTTGTTAAATGTTGAAGTTTAAAATTTTATAAAACTGCATAGTCTGTTCCCGTAACCAGTTTGTCATGCATTTCTGTATTCCAACGTTGCACATTTATAATATAAAAAAATATGACACACAAGCACACACACTCACACACGCGTATATATAAATACAAGGTGTTTGAAATATAAATATCTGAGTGATTGCATGTTCTGGGCAAACAAAATTATATAGGCTTCATGTTGAAAAATGAAAGATTTATTTAGCAAAATTCCAACAACATATTCAAATGGATATAGATTTTATAAACGATTTCACAAGTTTCAAAATGTTCATTATGCTCACCGCCTATGACACGACACACATCAAGTCGGTAGTCCAGCTCCTGCCAAACACGCTGTAGCATATCTTGCGGAACATTCTCCAGCGTCTCAATGATTCTCTGCTTGAGTTCCTCTAGGCTTATATATACTGTATATGTACTGTATTTATATTTATACTGTATGTATATGGCACATAACTGTTCATAACATTACTTTTACTCTCAACATTTTGATTTCAGTTATGGCGGGGTTTAAACTTTAGGCAGAAGGTATCTAAGTACTGCAATCTAAGTACTGCCAGGGCAAACTACTTACTGGATGATTAGCTTGTAGTTTGCAGGCCCCAGCCATTTGACAACAATTAATTGGTTAGCACTGGGTACTAGGAAAAGCACTGTAGGGAGTATGTGGCTGATCTTGTTTTGCATATCTTGAATGTACTGTACTATTGTTACGGAAATACAGACTCAGACAATGATCATACGAAAACCCGAACAAGCATTTTATTGACAGTTTGATGTGAATGAGAAGACAATGAATGAATAAAACGGATAGTCTTAACTGAGTGGATGATGGAGCTGGTAGTCGAGACTAGTAGTTGCGACGTGGAAGACGGAGTAGACACACAGACCAGGAGACGAGACGTGGAACCAGGAGACAAGACGTGACGAAGACGTGGAGTGAGACTTGGTCAGGTGCGTAGAGGAGTCTGTTTCCATATGTGACGTCAGACGCTGAGTGAGGGGAAGTGAGGTGTGTTTAAGGTGTGGTGACAGAATCCCCCCCTCCACGGACCGCTCCTGAGGGCCGCTGGACCCGTTGCCGGGGTGGACGACCTCTTCCTCTGGGAGCAGGCATTTGTGGGTGTTGTTGGTGGAACTCCCTGAGGAGGTTTGGATCGAGGATGTCTTCTCGTGGGACCCAACTCCTCTCCTCCCAGTTGATGAGATATTCGAGACGACCACCTCCACAGCGAGACCTCAGGATTTCCTTCACGGCGTAAATCGTTCTGTCTTCCAGATCCAGTGCCGGGGGGGGTGGGGTGGGGGGTGGGGGTTCGTCTTTGGGACCAGACTCTGTGGACACAGGAAAACTGGGTGAGTGATAGGGTTGTTAGGTGAAGTGATACGTGAAAGGTGAATTTTGTATGTGTGAGGAAGACTTAACTTATACATGATAGGGTTGATCTGTGCGAGGATGGTGAAGGGACCGATGAATCGGGCACTCAGCTTCTTACAGGGCAATCGAAGATGGATGTCGCGTGTGGAGAGCCAGACCTTTTGTCCAGGTTGGTGCTCTCCTCACGTCGGCAACGATGCGTTGTCTTTGAACTGCACGTTGTAGTTGTTGGTAAGCTGAGTCCCAAACCCTCTCACTCTCCTGGAACCAGTGAGTCATGGAAGGTACCTCGGAAGGTGTCCCGTTCCATGGGAAGAGGGGAGGTTGATAACTGAGTACGCACTGAAATGGGGTGAGTCCTGTAGTGGGTTGCCGGAGTGAATTTTGCGCATACTCGGCCCAGGTGATGAACTGCCTCCAGGAGTGCTGGCGATCTTGACAGAGGTATCTACCTATCTCCTGGATCTTGCGCTCAGTTTTCCCCATTACTTTGGGGATGATATCCAGAAGATAGGCTTATGGTCACACCCAGGAGTTGAAAGAAGGCCATCCAGAACTAAGAAATTAATTGAGGTCACCTGTCGGACACAATATCATCGGGGATGCCATAAACCCGGAAAAATTGGAATAGTGCTTTGACTGTCTCCTTAGCCGAGGGGAGTTTGGGTAATGGAACTAGGCGGCACGATTTGGAGAATCGGTCGACGATTACCAGAATGCATGTATTGTCTTCGGAGCAAGGGAGATCGGTGACGAAATCCACTCCTAGATGTGACCATGGACGCCCGGGGAACTGGAAGGGGTAATAGTTCCCCGCTGGCAGATGTCTGGAAGGCTTAGCTGTGGCGCAGTCCCGGCATCCCCTCACGTACCTTCTGACCTGCTCTGCCATGTTGGGCCACCAGAAGTGCTCTTCTTGTAGTGAGAGGGTTTGATTCGTCCCAAGGTGACCAATGCCCAGTGAAGTATGCACTTGGTGAAGGAGTGTGTCTCGCTGAGTTGTGGGAACGTATAGACGGTCCTCGGGACAGTCTGATGGAGAGGGCTCGGTAGTCATGGCTTGACGAATTTCCTGTTCTATCTCCCACTGAATTCTCTTCCATTTCGTGATGGCGGGAGAGAGCGTCATTCTTTGTACCTGGTCTATAGTGCATGGTAAAGTTGAACCGGGTGAAAAACAGTGCCCATCTGGTTTGTCGAGGGTTTAGACGTTTGGTGTCCTGTAGATATTCGAGGTTACGATGATCCGTTAGGACTGTAAAAGGATGTATAGCTCCCTCCAACCAGTGTCTCTAAACCTCTAGAGCCAGTTTAATGGCTAGAAGTTCTTTGTTCCTGATGTCATAGTTTTTCTCGATGGTTTGTCAGAGTCCGGGAGAACAAGGATGGGTGCCGAAGTGAACGCTTTCTGGAGTGTGGACATGGCTTTGGTGGCTTCAGCGTTCCATGCGAGGGCTTTGGGTTTGCCCTTCAGGAGGTCGGTAAGGGGGAAACAAGGGAACTGTAATCTCGGATAATTCTTCGGTAGAAGTTCGTGAAACCCAAAAAGCGTTGGAACTGTTTGATGTTGGTTGGGATAGGCCAGGTCAGAATGGCTTCCACCTTCCCTTCGTCCATTTTGATACCTTGCTGACTGATGTGATAATCTAGAAACTGCACGGAGGATTGATAAAACGTGCATTTTTTCGGCTTTCAGGAACAGCTGATGTTGCCTGAGTCTCTGAACATGCGGTGCTCCGATTCGTTCACCTCATTCATGTAGCCCTGAAATACATAGGGGGCATTGACTAGACCATAAGGCATGACCAAGTATTCATAATGTCCGGTCGGTGTGATAAAATCTGTTTTCCACTCATCCCCTTCTCGTATTCGGATCAGGTTGTAGGCGCTCCAGAGATCTAGCTTGGTGAAAACGTGCACTCCTCGTAGTTGTTCTAGGGAGAGGGAGTGGGTAGCTGAACTTTACTGTGATGTTATTCAGAGCGCGGTAATCAATGCAGGGACGGAGTCCCCCGTCCTTTTTAGCCACGAAGAAAACTCAAAGCAGCAGGGGAGGTGGAAGGTCGAATATACCCTTGTTGTAGAGCCTCTTCAATGTAATCTTCCATGGCTTTCTGTTCAGGAATGGAGAGAGAGTAGATCTTTCCTTTGGGCACTGGTTCACCGGGAAGGAGGTCGATGGCGCAGTCCCATGGCCGATGCGGTGGCAGCTTTGTGGCTCGCCAAGGACAGAACACGTCTCTGAAGTGGGAGTAGATTTCGGGGATATTTACACAGAGCTGGTCGGTGAGGCTCTCCACAAACATGGTGTTGACGAAAAGGATTGGTTTTGCCTGTAGACATTGACCCATACACTCAGACCCCCATTTCAGGATCTCTCCACTATCCCAAGAAATGATGGGTTGGTGCTCGGCGAGCCATGGATGTCTGAGAATGATATCGGAGGTAAACCGTTCCAGAACCAGAAATTTGATACGCTCCGTGGGTAGCCAACCCACTCGCGGAGAGGAGTGGTGGTGTAATGAACCCATCCCCCCCGGGAGGGTGCTGTGCCGGTGACACAGTGTATCTTAAACTGAGTTGGGTGGAGTAACAGGGGGATCTCCAGCTGGTGACACATGGCGGTGGAGATGAAGTTGCCGGCTGACCCCGAATCCAGGAGAGCCTTTACTGTAACAGACAAAGAGGCAGTATCAAGGACTACATCGGTAGTCAACCGGTGCTGCTTCTCAGTGGGTGTGAGTGTTAAGAGTGATTGCGGGTCCACTTGCATGGGTTCTGGAACAGTTCTTACCCCTGTTGGACAGAGAACTGCAGATGGTTCTCGGCACATGGCAGATTTGGTGGTGCACTCTTGTAGGCGGTTGGCAACTTGAATGTAAATTCGAATAAATCACTCCAGACCCACCGAGTCGTCCTGCGCCAAAAGTTGCAGCTTCAAGTGTGGATCCAGTCCTTGCCCGGAACTTCGTCAGGAGCGCGGCCTCATTCTGAAATTCGGTGTTCTGAAAGTCAACACATAGTCATTAATGGAATTTTCACCTTGATTGAGTTTGAACAGTTTCTCGCCAGTAGTGGAAGAGTCAGCCGATTGAGTGAAAACCTTCCGGAAGTATGTTACAAATTTACGATAGTCATGTACTACACTGCTGTCCTGCTGCCAAATGGCCTCGGCCCACTGAAGTGCTTTGCCGGTAAGTAGTGAGATTATATACGCTATCTTTGCTCAATCTGACGGAAACCTAAGAGGCTGCATCTTGAAGGTGAGATCGCCCTGGAGAAAATATCCATTGCAGCTCTCCGCCTCCCCACCATAGTGGGACTGGCATGGGACTGGCATGAACGGGTGGTTGTTGCCAGAAGTGATGCGGTGGAGGTGAAGACTTGGCTAAGTCGCTCCACCAGCTCGAGTAATGGGTTCAGGCCCGTCGGGTTCATTGTTTTGGTCTGACCTTCTGTTACTGAAATACAGATTCAACAGACAATGATCATACGCAAAACCGAACGGGCGTTTTATTGACAGTTTATGGTGAATGAGAAGACAATGAATGAATAAACCGAATAGTCTTAACTGAGTGGATGATGGAGCTTGTGGATGGGTGGAGACGAGTAGTTGCAACATGGAACACGGAGTAGACACACAGACCAGGAGACGAAATGGGGAACCAGGAATGAACACGGAACAGGAGACGGGACGTGGAACCAGGAGACGAGACGTGACGAAGACGTGGAGCGAGACTTGGTCAGACGCTGAGTGAGGGGAAGTGAGGTGTATTTAAGGTGTGCTGCTAATGTGAATCAGGTGTGTGCTCAGAACTCAGGTGATTTGGAACGGAGACTGAGGGTGGAGCCTGGTGTTTCCGTGACAACTATAGTGCAAAACCAGGAAGGCTGTTCCTTTTATTTGTTTTTAAAGAACAATAAATGCAAGTGTGGTAATTGAGCAAAAATTTGATTAAAACACTTGCGTGCACTTCTCCACTTCACACAAAATGTTAACCAAAGTGTTATGGCAAAGGAGGTTTTTTGAAGAAACTTTTTTTCCTATAAAATAGTAATTTGCTTTTGACGATAAAACTGTCTTCATCTAAAATATTGTCACACTAAAAAAGTACATTTAGCCTTGGATACCATCTGCGTCTATCATTTTACTGTCTTTTCTGTCTATGACACAATGTGTTTCCTGACATTATAATCATTGATAAAAAAAATCTTTGTTTCTGTTCTTCACAGGCAAACCTACCTCACTATGTCAAACTATGGGCAAAGCTGACATCTGGCTAATCCGAACTTATTGGGACTTTGAATATCCACGGCCACTCCTGCCAAACTTTAAATTTGTGGGTGGATTACACTGCAAGCCTGCAAAACCTCTACCAAAAGTAAGCTTGCTCTATAGAATGTTTGCAGTCTGTATTACGCCCTTTCTATAGTAAACAGGCTTATCATAAAGTTAAAGGTTTAAAAGCTCTCAAAGATCTGTAATAAAAGTCAGGAGACTAAATGGATTGGTGTAAAGATCAGAGGACTTCAATTACTCTCCATACACATGGGTAATTAAGACTTGCAACAATGTATACTTACAATTCAAGCATTAAAAAACATTTTTGCTAAAAATATATATATTGTTCCCCATACATTACAGTATGTATATATTGATATCCATATTGGAAAGCTGCAAGATTTTATTTTAACTGTGAAACTCCTATGTCAGATTGTACAACCACCATGCATCTTTTTCATTAATAACTTTGCTTTTTGATTTGTAGGACATGGAGGACTTTGTCCAGAGTTCAGGAGATGATGGTATTGTAGTGTTTTCACTGGGATCCTTAATAAAAAACCTTACCAAAGAGAGAGCGAATACCATCGCTTCAGCACTTGGCCAGATTCCCCAAAAGGTCTGAGTTTACACAACTAACAATGCACATCTTGATTAATAATCACATTATCTAATTTCTAAAAATGAAACACCTAAAGTTCTTTAGTTATTTGGTCAAAATAATTATAATGGAAGTGCTTAACAGATTCAGATTTCTTTTTGAAGATGACCTTTTGATAAAAAAAGTAGTGTTGGTCACCTTTTTCTTCCACCAACTATAAAATGTCGATAAACTACTAATTTCTCATGAGTGCTGATGTAGACCAGGATAAGTCCATAAATTTTTAAGGCCTGAATGCTGTCTGTAATTACAGGTCTTGTGGCGATACGCAGGCGAGAAACCGGAAACTCTTGCTCCTAATACAAGAATCTATGACTGGATTCCTCAAAATGATTTACTAGGTAAGAAAAATTCCAATATGTAAATTTAATATAAAATTTTGTTGAAGTAAATACAATTAAGATTGGTATCTACAGGACATCCTAAAACCAAGGCCTTCGTCACCCATGGTGGGACTAATGGAATATATGAAGCTATTTATCATGGAGTTCCAATGGTGGGCCTGCCGCTGTTTGGTGATCAGCCTGGCAATTTAAATCAAATGAAAACCAAAGGAGCTGCTGTTACGCTTGACTTCAGAAAAATGGAGAGCAGGGACTTGATGCAGGCTCTCAATGACATCATTAACAATCCATTGTGAGTTTTTTTTTTACCTGAAGTTGATGTTGCCAAATTTGATAATACTCTAAAAGCAAGTATCTGAATCAATTAAACTTCTCTCAGCCTTTATACATATGCACATAGAGTATATACTAGTTATTCAATTTCTTTCCTCAGATACAAAGAGAGCATGATGAGGTTATCCCGAATCCATCACGATCAACCGATGAAGCCGCTAGACCAGGCAGTCTACTGGATAGAGTTTGTGATGCGCCATAAGGGGGCCAAGCAGCTGAGGGTCGAAGCCCATAACCTTGCGTGGTATCAGTACCACTGCTTGGATGTGGCAGCCTTTTTACTTTCTATTATTGCACTGGTTTTGTTTATATCTGTGAAAACATGCAGTTGGCTTTTCAGTAAATGTTTCAGAAAGACCCCAGGAAAAAGCAAGAAAGAGTGAAGCAAGTGTATCTGCATTTATTGATGATTATTGTCATATTACTGCCATATTTTAATAGATGCTTTAGGAATAAAACACCCTGTGTGTATAGAGTACAGTATGGTTTGTCCATACTGTACGCTATACACACAGGGTGTTTAATTCCTGTTGGAAAACAAAAGATGGTCCCACTATGTGTCCCTATTACAGTATCTGTGTATATAGAGTACAGTATGGTTTGTCCAAATTTTTGTGATTCCAGTACTATTAAAAATAAACAATTACTGATTCAGTATAATTGCCTGATGTCTTTTATAACCCCTCATACATAAGTAATAAAATTGCTTACTGTATCATTGATACCATAAATAGATTTAAGAAATATTGGATATATGATGCGCAACATGACAACATAATCCAGTCTTCTCCAAAGATCAGAGAAATCCTCTTCTAAAACTGTTACAAAGTGACTGTTACATTGTGCAGACACTAGAGACGATTCTATAAACATTGTGCAAATGTCTGGCCTGCAGAATTCAGCCACTGCATTCAAAAGTTTGTACACATCTTTTTCAGTGTTTTTTGAGTGCTACTACAGCTACTGCACAAATCCATATTATGGCAAGCAGTACTTCATCAAGTAAAGACAAAAGACAGTTCCCTTATTAAGAAATGAAAGTCAGTCCATACGAAAAATCTCAAGAACTTTGATGTATCCCCAAAATCATCAAACGCTATGATGAAACTGGTTCTCCTGAGGACCGTCCCATGACAGGAAGACCCAGAGCTACCTCTGAAGAGTTTATTAGAATGATCAGCATAAGAAACTGCCAATTTAAATCACCTCAGATTAGAGCCCACATAGAGTAAATGCTTCCTGGAATTCAAGCAGCAGACATATTTCAACATACACTTGGACAAGGAGACTGTTAAACTGCATGAGCCGGGTCTTTATGGTCAAATTGTGGCAAAGAATCTGTAACTTTGAAAAAACAACAAGCAGAAGAGACTTGCTTGGGCCAAGAAACACAGGGAATGGTCTTTAGATCAGTAGAAAACTGTCCTTTGGTCTGATGAATCCAAAGTTAAGTTAAGAGTTCTAACTGCAGAGTTTTTGTCATGCATAGGAAGGGTGAGCAGACGGTTTCTGAATGAGTTTAGAGGAGAAGATGTGATGGTGTGGGGGTGCATCCCTTGTGACATTGTTGATGACTTAGTCAAAATTGGTCCGGTTTACCTTCTTTTGTTTTTCAACAGGTCAATGACTCCAAACACACCTCTAGTGTGCCTTGTTTGCAGGTTGCGACAAGCCATGTGTAACTGCAAATGGGACTTTTTATGGCTTTCTTTTAACAATGGCTTTCTTCTTGCCAGTATTCTATAAAGGCCAGATTTTTGGAGCACACGACTAATACAGTAGTTGTCCTGTGGACAAATTCTCCGACCTGAGCTGTTGATCTCTGAAGTTCCTCTAGAGTTACCATGGGCCTCTTGGCTGTTTCTCTGATGAATGCTCTCCTTGTCAGTTTAGGTGGACAGCCATGTCTTGGTCGGTTTGCGGTTGTGCCATATATTGCATTTTCGGATGATGGATTGAACACTGCTCTGTGAGATGTTCAAAGCTTGGGATATTTACTTTACCGCTGACCTGTCTGGTGTGTTCCTTGGGCTTCATAATGATGTTTGTTCACAAATGTTCTCTAACAAACCTCTGAGATTGAATTACACACAGGTGGACTCTATTTACTGAAGGCAGCTAAGGGTTACAAAGGATTTGAGTTAGGGGTATCAGATTAAAGGGGGCTGAATACAAATGCACACCACACTTTTCAGATTTGTATTTGAAAAACATTTCGAAAACCATTTATAACTTTCATTCCACTTCACATTATGTGCCACTTTGAGTTGGTCTATCACATAAAATTCCAATAAAATACATTTTTGTTTGTGGTTGTAATGTGAAAAAAGGTGGGAAAGTTTAAGTATGAATATTTTTTAAAGGCACTGTCTGTAAGAGCTATTTGTACAATTGATGGAGTGCTGCATTAAATGAACTGACCTGCACAATCACCTGATCTAAATTCAATTGAGATGGTGTGGGATGAGTTGGACCAGAGAGTAATGGAAAAACAGCCAATAAGTATAGTCAACACTCAACACCTCTAGAAACTGATTCAAGATTGTTGAAAAAACATTCCAGGTGACTACCTCATGAGGCTGACTGAGATAATATCAAAAGTATGCAAAGCTGTCATCAAAGCAAAAGCTATGTTAAATTATCGAAAATATAAGACATATTCGACTTTTCTTTCTTGACTACATAATCCCATATTTGGTCTGTCATAATACAATGTTGAATATACAATGTTGAATACAATTAAAATAAAGAAAAAACATTGAATAAGAAGATGTGTCTAAACCTTTGACAAGTACTATATATAATTCTGTTAAAGTTAATATAATAACAAGTTGCATACACAGGACATCCTGAAACCAAGGCCTTTGTCACCCATGGTGGGACTAATATATTATATGAAGCCGTTTATCATTTTCAATTGTGGGCCTGCCGTGGTTTGGTGATTGGCCTGCCAAATGAAATCACATGAAAACCAAAGGAGCTGCTGTTACGCTTGACTTGAACAAAATGGAGAGCAGGGACATGACGCAAGCTCTCAATGACATCATTAACAATTCATCGTGAGTTAAATTTTTAATTTTTAAGTTGATGTTGCCAAATGTGATGATACTCTGAGAGCAAATGTCTAATCAATTAAACTTCTCACAGCCTTTATACATATACACACATATCTCAAGTCCATCATAGATGAAGTCGCTAGAGCAGGCAATCTACTGGATCGAGTTTGTGGTGCACCATAAGTGGGCCATGCACCTGAGGGTCGAAGCCCATAACCTCACATGGTATCAGTACCACTGCTTGGATGTGGCAGCCTTTTTTTACTTTCTGTATGTGTTTATCTTGGTGAAAACGTGCAGTTGGCTCTTCCGTAAATGTTTCAGAAAAACCCCAGGAAAGAGCAAGAAAGAGTGAAGCAAGTGTATCTGAATGTACTGAATTAAATGTTTCAAAATATGTTTTAGGAATAAAACACCATGTGCGTACAGAGTACAGTATAGTTTGTCCAGATTTACTTACAAATGATTCCAGGACTATTGAAGACAAAGCTGAGATTTTATTTGTGGTGTGTGGAAGCACCACCCTCCTCATCACCTGATATAGATCAGTGCATTCCAGCCTTTTATTGGAGATAAAGGTCAATATACTTGTTCTTTTATAGCCCTTGTTATTGTGGTGCATTAACAAGGAACCTGATCATCTTATAGTCATGAGTGCATGTGATAGAGCTACTTTCTTCTCCTGCTCGGTTTGAACCTGTTACCTGTATGTAACAGCAGGAATTTCCTCATCTGGCCTGCAGAATTCAGCCACTGGCTCAATGCCAAAGTCGTCATGGATGAACTCATAGCAAGAGGAAACAGCGTGACGACTGTTAACTAGAATGCATCACTTTCTCCAGGATACAATGTACAAGTTTTGCATACAAAGCAGGACAGTATTGACAAAATAAATAGATTTATGAAGTACTGGAGATATGAAAGGCAAAATGACTCCATGAATTATGTTAACTCCTGGGTCCAACCCCACCTTCTTATGTGCCAGTAGGTATCAGTTAGTGTAGCAACGTGGAATATTAACATTATAAATCTTTTCAATTTACCAGTGTTCTGACCAGTTGATCAGAACACTAAATCATTTAATATATTGAAAGTTAATATATAGACAAATATGTTTTTTTTGTATAAGGGATGATAAAGTGGGATCTGTTGCTTACAGAGCTTATGGGTAAGTGAAGATTTTTTCAGGGTTTTATTTTATGCTTTTAATCAGCATAATACAGAACATAACTCCATAAAAGTTATTTTCTTTTACAAAATTGTGTTCACAAGACTCTCCTGTTACTGCTATCATAAGTGAGGCATTGGAGACCCTTCTGTAAATATTATGTTTGTCTTCACAGAATACTTCACCAAATCAGTAATTATAAGATGTAGATTGTGTGCACTTTTCCATTTTGCTCTTACTACAGCTGTGGTGGATTGCGCAACTCTGAAGGGGTGTTTTCCTGTTTCATGCAGTTTCTGTTAGACGAGTCACCTCTAATGTTTGTTCTGTGTGAGCTGAGCTCTCGCATTCTTCAGCCATTATGAGTGCATGTAGGAGAGCTGTTCTCTGCTTACTCTTCACGCTCAGTCTGAGTGAGTGTGTGACGGCAGGGAAGGTCCTCGTCTGGCCTGGATATTTCAGCCACTGGCTCAACATTAAAACTATCATAGGCGAGCTCATAGCCAAAGGACACAATGTGACAGTTGTTACTTACAGTGCTACACCGTCTGTAGAGGCAGATCAGTCTATGGGATACAATATGGAGATCATACAGGTTCCCTACACCAAACAGGAATTCGTTGATGCCTTGGACAGAATATGGAACTTCTGGATGTATAACATGACAATTGACAACACCATCCAGGGTTTTTTCGAACTCAAGGAGATAACTGAGGTGCTCAGAGAGCAGGGTGAAGTAATGTGCAGGAAGATTATGGAACATGAAGATCTACTGGAGAAGTTGAGAAAGGAACAGTTTGATGTTCTTCTGATAGACACCGTTGTTCTGTGTGGGGAAATACTAGCAGAGAAACTAAATCTTCCATTTATCATTAGTATTAGGGCTAGTTTAGCGAGTGCTATGGAGCGTCTCTGTGGGCAGCTACCGGCACCACCATCATATGTCCCAGCGGCCGGTCTGAGCTACACAGATCACATGGATTTTCTAGAGAGACTGAAAAACTTTTTGTTTGTTCTCTCCATGGATATACTGCAAACATTTATGGTCAATTTGAAATTGAACCACATCTATACTGAAGTCCTAGGTAAATTTAATGCTTTTGTTTAATACATTAAAATGCATAATCCAGATTTAAAATATGATGTAAGTATATGAAAAATAATTATAAATGTTTACCAATTTTCACCAGTGCATTTGTTTGCATATGTATTACAGTTAAATGATTCAGATCATCAAAAAAATTTAATATTTCACAAACATGACCCGAGTAAATACAAAATGCAGTTTTTAAATGATCATTTTATTTTTCTTAAGTGAAAAAAGCTGTCCAAACCTGCCTGGGCCTATGTGAAAAAGTAATTGCCGTTAAACCTAATAACTGGTTGTGCCATGCTTGGTGCAACAAATGCAATCATTGCAGAATTATTTTAATTCAGCCATCTTGTAGGCTTTCATGAAAGGATCTCAATATGATTTAAGTCCAGACTTTGACTAGGCCACTCCAAAATCTTAATTTTTTTGTTTGAACCATTCAGAGGATGTTTTGGATCATTATCTTGCTGCATAACCCAGAGTGCTTGAGTGCTTGAGATTAAAGTTATGAACTGATCACCAGACATTCTTCATAATTTTATGGTAGAGCACAGAATGGATGGTTCCTCCAGGTCATCCAGGTTCTGAAGCTGCAAAACAGCCCCAGACTTTCAACCTTCCAACAACTGTTTATGTTCCTTTTATGAAATGCTGTGTTAGTTACCTTACAAAAAGTTAGTGTCTTTACCCCTTGCCATCCCCTGCAGAGGAACGTGGTCCATTATTAGGGACTACCAACCTGCCAGTCAATATTTCAGCTCCTCTATGGCACATTTAATGGCCTGGGCCTCTCGCTTCATGGTGGCATATTTTTGTTCAGCAGGTGAGGGCTTTCTGGTCACATACAGGACCGGGTGTTTACGCTCAAACTCCTGGGTTACGGGAAAGTCATTACAATGCTGGATCAATTCATCGGACTTTTACTGGATCCACTGGAACAATTACAAAATGAATAAGACTTGTCTATGATGCCATCACAAAACATTTTGGTTACTTTTTCTTTGATGTCATGATGACCCGGGCCCTTTAGGGACATTGCTGGACAAACATACCTGGTGGGGTTTTGAAAAAGATGAGTGAGCTCTGGTTGGATGGACAACATATCCTGAAACTGGTCCATTAGCTCATATAACTCTCGGTGCTGAGATGGCGTACGGTTGTCTCCCTGCTGGACCAAATCTTGTCCCTGTGGCTCAAAAGATACAGAACCACTCGGTCCCCTGGCCGAGACTCTTGGGGTTGTGCTGGCGGATCGTACACTCAACGCTGTTCTGCCTGAGCTTTTTCCATTTGTTTTTGCACAATATGGAGTACATAATATCTTGTAATATCATATCTTGTATGTGTAATATCATATATTGAACATACTCGACTATAAAGCGAAACGGGAACGGGTGTTCCTCCCAGGCCTCTTTTGCCATATCCTGCAGACCCCAGGGTCTCCTGCCAAATAGCCGCTCAAACACCGTAAAGCTGGTAGAGGTTGGGACGTCTTCCTGATGGCAAGAAGAACATACAGGAGCAGATGATCCCAGTTCTTCCCTCTTTTAAATGCCACAGTGAGCGTTTGATTGAATCTCGCCACCAGTCCATCAGTTTGATGGTGAGCCAGGTGTATGACAATCTCAATCTTACTTTGTGAAATGACTAGGAGATCCCTTGGCTCACCTCTTCGCTCTGTGAAATACAGGAGCCACCCCAGGAAATATTATATCAAGCTCAAGTTGGATCAAAACATAAGGTGGCCTTTGGGAGATGCAGATGTTCTTGAGTTGCCTCTTGTGATGTTTTGCTGAGCCATAACAACCATGCACAGCACAGGGATTTTATATAAATTTTATTTTGATTTAAAGGACAATAAATGTAACTGTGGTAATTTGTGTACTGTACACTTCTCCACTTTACACAAACTGTTAATCAAAGTGCACAGGTGGTTTTGAAAAAAAAACACATAAAAAATACCATTGTTTTTTGCTATAAAACATGTAATAAATTTGCTTTTGACTGCAGAACTAATTTCATCTAGTCGGAAATATTGTCAGACTAAAAAAAGTATATTTAGCTTTGATTACCATCTGCCTCTATCTTTTTACTGTCTTTCTCACTGTTTTCTCCCACTGCCCTGACTGGTTGTACAAACCCTGCCTGGTCACACAATGTGTTTTCTGACATTATAATCGTTGACCAAAAAATGACATCTTTATTCCTTTTTTTCACAGGCAAACCTTTCTCACTATGTGAAGTTATTGGAAAAGCTGACATCTGGTTAATCCGAACTTATTGGGACTTTGAATATCCACGGCCACTCCTGCCAAACTTTAAATTTGTGGGTGGATTACACTGCAAGCCTGCAAAACCTCTACCAAAAGTAAGCAGTCCCTATTATGCCCTTTCTACAGTACATGTAATCATGCTTATCATAAAGTTAAAGCTTTATAATCTCACAATGATCTATAATAAAATCAGGGGTCTAAGGACACTATAATAAAGGTCAGGGGAGCTTAACTGGTCTATATACACATGGACAATTAACACATCTGTGACAGCTTATACCCCTGCCAAAACCCCAGCCACTCCCAAGCCTGGTTAAAATGGGAGGGTTGGGTCAGGGAAGGCATAAACTTCTGCCATGTTGTTGTTAGACAGGATTTTACAATCACATACTTTGTCATTTGATTTGTAGGAGATGGAGGACTTTGTCCAGAGTTCAGGAGATGATGGTATTGTAGTGTTTTCACTGGGCTCTATGATAAAAAACCTCACCAAAGAGAGAGGGAACACCATCGCTTCAGCACTCGGCCAGATTCCACAAAAGGTCAATTTACCAACACACATCTAAATCTAATTTATGGATTTGTAGATTTATTAAGTTGTTTTGGACAAAATAAATATAATGAAAATGTTTCATTGATTGACCCTTTGATATAGTAGATAATGCTGGTCACCTTTTTCTTCCACCAACCACAACCATTGTCACCAGACTACCCTAAATTTCCAGTAGGTGTTTACTCATAAAGTCCACTCATGAATTCCTCGGGCCTGAATGCTGACTGTAATTACAGGTCTTGTGGCGATATGCAGGGGAGATACCGGAAACTCTTGCTCCTAATACAAGACTATATGACTGGATTCCTCAAAATGATTTACTAGGTAAGAAAAATTTCCACATATATATATATACATATATTTCATATTCTGTAAAAAAAAGTTAATACAGTAACGATTGATACTGTATCTGCAGGACATCCTAAAACCAAAGCCTTCGTCTCTCATGGTGGAACTAATGGATTATATGAAGCTATTTATCATGGAGTTCCAATGGTGGGTCTGCCGCTGTTTGGTGATCAGCCTGGCAATTTAAATCGCTTAAAAACCAAAGGAGCTGCTGTTATGCTTGACTTCATCAAAATGGAGAGCAAGGACTTGACGCAGGCTCTCAATGACGTCATTAATAATCCATCGTGAGTTCATATTTTTTTACCTGAAGTTGATGTTGCCAAATTTCACGATACTCTAAGAGCAAGTGTCTGAATCAATTAAACTTCTCTCAGCCTTTATACATACAGTATACACATGTATACTAGTTATTCCATTTCTTTCCACAGCTACAAAGAGAGCATGATGAGGTTATCCCGAATCCATCACGATCAACCGATGAAGCCGCTAGACCAGGCAGTCTACTGGATAGAGTTTGTGATGCGCCATAAGGGGGCCAAGCACCTAAGAGTCGAAGCCCATAACCTTGCGTGGTATCAGTACCACTGCTTGGATGTGGCAGCCTTTTTACTTTCTGTAATTGCACTGGTTATGTTCATCTTTGTAAAAACGTGCAGTTGGCTCTTCCGTAAATGTTTCAGAAAGACCCCAGGAAAAAGCAAGAAAGAGTGAAGCAAATGTATCTGAATGTACTGAATTAATGTCATGTTTTAAAATATGTTTTAGGAATAAAACACCATGTGCATACAGACTACAGTATAGTTTGTTCAGATTTACTTACAAATGATTCCCATCCCCTGACCCTCTCCACCGCCCCCAGTGTGCTCCTTGGCAGCTGCTTCTCCTCATCCTTTTTCTGCTTAATAACATTGACGCCTCCCTCTCCTCAAGCCTTGCTCCACATATCCCAAATCTGCCTTCCTAATCCCACCCCTCATTTTTACAATCCAAATCCCTCCTCTATTCATCTAAACTCTCTTCCTCACACGTTATATGTCTCTTTTACACTTTCCAGACAATCCTATGCCTTATGTATCCCAAGGCATCGCTTGTTAATCTGCCTTGCACTATTGCTGTCTGCACAGAAAACTTTTTAGAGAGCTTTTAGAGCGCTAAAAGATCTTTTGAATGAAACTGTATTTTGAATGAATCCATTAAAAGAGAATAATTTTGAATTTCCTGTGTACAATCTTAATTGTATTAATAATTGTTTTCCTACCCCATCTATAAAATCTGAGGATTCTTGATGACATGTCATGATGGCACATTAGGAATTCAGGACTTAGAGGTCTGAGTTTTGTTCTTACTCCTGCTGTGGGTGGATTGCACAACTCTGTAGGTTTTTCCTGTTTCCTGTAGTTCTTTTGTTGAGTCATGAGTCACGTGCCTCCTCTAATGTTTATCGTGTAGGCTGAGCCCTCCCATTCTTCAGCCATTATAAGTGCATGTAAGAGGGCTGTTCTCTGTTTTCTCTTCTGTGATGACTGGGAAGATTCTCGTCTGGCCAGCTAAGCCATCAATGTGGTTGTTACCTAGAGTGCTATGCCGTCTATGAAGACAAATCTGTATCTGGAATACAAGGTGGAGGTCATACAGGTTCTCTATACCAAACAGGATATCGTTGATAGTACTGGATACATTGATGTACTGGATACTTAACCTGACAACCCGAACCAGGTTTTTTAAAGATCAAGGAGGTAATGGACAGGTCACCAGTACTGTACAAGAAATGTGCAGGAAGTTTTTGCACGTGAAGATCTGCTGGAGAAGTGGAGAAAGGAACAGTTTGATGTTCTTCTGATAGACCATGTGTATATGTGTGGGGATCTGCTAGCACAGAAACTAAATATTTTATCATCACCTTTATAGCTTGAAAAATGAAAATACAGTCAAATACAGTAGTATCTTGATATATAAGATATCTTGTAGTGAACCGTGACCTTTGTTTTAAAACACTTTCCCTTTATTGGTTAAAGTTAAAGAGGACAATCTGAAATCCACTGATAGTGGTGTGTAGTCATTCATTAACTGTGCAAATATAGGTTAGACAACCCCTTTGTTGTCATTGTTTCCTGATTTACCCGTTATTGCATTTGATACAACGATGAGGAACAGATCATGTGCCTTGCTAATGTTGCTGCTGAGCTTAACTGAAACTGTTCTCAGTGGCAGTGTGTTGGTGGTTCCTGGAGAATACAGTCACTGGAAGAATATGCGCGTCATGGTTGAGGAGCTCGTGGAACGGAACCACAACGTGACCGTTCTCACACACTCTGCCTCACCTACAGTGAACCAGTCTGAAAAGGCAGGGTTCAAATTCATGCTTTTTCAAGTCAACGCTAATGCAGAGGAGGCAGACAGGGTTTCACAAAAACTTATCAATCTCTGGTTGGATCAAGACAGCACCATCTTTCAGAAACTGGCCTCGATTTGGGACGTGATGTCAGGGGGGTCGCACTACATGCAGGCTGTGTGTGATGGAATGTTTACGAAAGACCTTGTGAATTTGCTGAAGGAGTCACACTTCGATGTGCTTCTGTACGACCCCATGGTGCCATGTGCAGACCTGCTGGCAGATGTTCTTGATTTGCCCTTTGTGATATCAATCCGGGTGACTTTTGCTAATACGCTCGAGCGGCTCTGTGGGCAGATGCCCGCTCCACCATCGTATGTACCTGCAGCTGCCACTCAGGGGCATCTCACTGATCGTATGGACTTTACGGAGCGATTAGAGAATGTGATCCTATACATAGTAAACACAGCAATGGTCAGACTTCAAACAATGTTGACTTATGATAAACATCTCGGCAAAATTGCTGGTAAGTTATAATATATCTGTTTTTGTTTTTTTGTTTGTTTTTTTCATTTAAAGTACAGGTTCATCCTAAATTTCAGAAATCAGAAATCTCGCAGAGAAATACAAAATCATTCTGAATGCAGAGTAAAAATTATGTGAACAGACATGATGTTTAAACGGAATCCATGCATGCGTGGTTATTTTCATTGAACATTGTAAGGTTATGGAATGTTTGCGGTCAAATTATAAGGAATTAAGAAATTTTATAAAAAATTTAAGAAAATTATTTAAAACTTCTAACTATCATTACCAATGTTTTTGGACATTGCTATTTAAGGTTATTTTATTTGTGCAGTAAAGTACTTGCCAAACTGAACTGCCATTAATATCCATATACAGAAAGCTGCAGTACATTTTTAGGGTTCATAGCACAAAGCACAATGATTTTATGTAAATTTACAGTAATTTCGAATTAAAGGACAATAAATGTAAACGTGGTGATGGGACAAAAGTGGGATTCAAACATTTACCTTGAGTACACCTCAGCAATTCACACAAAGTTGTAATCAAAGTGGTTCATGCGAAGGAGGTGTAAAAAGTAAAAGACTGTAAAACAGGCGTCATCTAGTCTCAAATATTGTCGGACTAACAAAGTACATGTTTTCGTACATTTAACCTGGTTTCTTTACCTGTCTTTCTCACTGCTTTCTCACACTACCCGACTGGTTAACATCCCTCTTCAGGGGACTAATGCAACTTGTGAATGTATTAAGGATTTTCTCAGAAAACAAACTCTGGATGTGTTTTCTGACATTATAATCAATGACTAAATTTTTTTTTGCCATCGTTGCTTCTGTTATTCACAGGCAAACCTACAACGCTGTGTGAAACTATGGGCAAAGCTGACATCTGGTTAATCCGAACTTATTGGGACTTTGAATATCCAAGACCATTTTTGCCAAACTTTAAATTTGTGGGTGGATTACACTGCAAACCAGCAAAACCTCTACCAAAAGTAAGCTCATTGTTAAGAATGTCTACAGTCTAGATGACACCCTTTCTAACACAAGTGTACTCATGCTAAAGATAAAGTTAAAGGTTTATAAAAACTCGGTACATCTCAACACAAGGTCAGATATTTTGGGTCATTTGCAAAATGCACATTTATGACACCAGCGCTATTAAATACACACACTATACACACACATACATACTTCACATCCTAAACACACACACTACACATCGTACACACAATACACATCCTACACACACACGGAGGCCATAACATGCTCAAAAGACACACAGATTATATGTTGCATGCAGCTGGCAATGGCGCCATTGCCGCACCTGAAATACACGTCCAGTTGTGATAATCCCTTAAACTTATGCCCTATTCCGTAGCATCCTCGTCCGGGGCTTTTTTTATTTTAGCTGTTAAACTGGACCATTGATGGACAATACTGTACAAGAATCATGCAACTTTTTCATTAATAACTTTGCTTTTTGATTTGCAGGAGATGGAGGAATTTGTCCAAGGCTCAGGAGATGATGGTATTGTAGTGTTTTCACTGGGATCCTTAATAAGAAACCTCACCAAAGAGAGAGCAAATACCATCGCTTCAGCACTTGGCCAGATTCCCCAAAAGGTCTGAGTTTAAACAATTAACAATGATCTAATCTTGATCTAATTTCTGAACCAAAAACACATACAGTACAGGCCAAAAGTTTGGACACACCTTCACTCATTCAATGTGTTTTCTTTATTTTCATGACCATTTACA
>JAQMYJ010000017.1:4432678-4445073 GCA_030014305.1 Clarias laeviceps
GTGGCACACACAGACACACAATGCAAAGACTAAGTGAACTTCTCTCCTTTTTATCTGCTTTCAGGTGTGATTTTTATGTTGCCCACAGGTGTTACTTGCCACAGGTGAGTTTAAAGGAGCATCACATGCTTGAAACAATCTTATTTATCCACAGTTTTGAAAGGGTGCCAATAATTTTGTCCTGCCCATTTTTGGAGTTTTGTGTGACATTATGTCAAATTAGCTTTTTTCCTCCCTTTTTTTTGTTTTGTTCCAATACACACAAAGAGAATAAACACGTGTATAGCAAAACATGTGTTAAAGTAATACTTTTCTGTGAGAAATACTTGATTTTCTGGAAAATTTTCAGGGGTGCCAACAATTTTGGCCATGACTGTATTAATCTATCCCACACTGCAAAGTGTGCCTCTGAGACAAAAAAGTAGGGGTACTAGCCTTGCAATGGAAGGTGATCCCAAAATCCTTTAATCTAAAAACTAAATTTAACTACATCAGAGCTCCGTATATACACTGGATCTGTGATGTCCATTTCATGGACAGCCAAACTTTGTTTTTTACATTAAATAACATAGACCTGTGCTAAGAATTAAGTACACACATGTACTATCTATCTATCTATTGCAGGTTTCCTGCTCTGGTTTAGTCCATGTGAGAGCTACAAGTCTAATTGTCCTGCCATCATGAGTGCATGTGGAGGAGCTGCTCTCTGCCTTCTCTTTCTGTTTGGTCTGATCCAAACTCCGACATGTGTGACAGCAGGGAAGGTCCTCGTCTGGCCTGCAGAATTCAGTCACTGGCTTACCATCAAAATCATCATAGATGAGCTCATAGCAAGAGGACACAACGTGACAGTTGTTACGCATAGTGCTACACCGTCTGTAACGACAGATCCGTCTCCTGGCTACAATGTGGAGATCATACAGGTGCCTCACAGCAAGAAAGACATGATGGACAGCGTGAACAAAGTTTTAACATACTTTTTGTATGACCTGCCGAATACCAGCAAGATCCAGGCTCTTCTGAAGCTTTTCGAATTTATTGGGGAAATGTTTGAGCAGAATCAAATATTTTGCAAGAAACTTTTTGCTCGTGAAGATCTGCTGGAGAAGTTGAGAACGGAACAGTTTGATGTTGTTCTCACAGACCCCAATATTGTTTGTGGGGACCTGCTAGCACAGAAGCTCAACCTGCCATTAGTGTACAGTATAAGGTTCATATTTGCGAGCATAATGGCGCGAATGTGTGGACAGCTGCCAGCACCACCATCCTATGTGCCAGCTGTTGGCCTGCTTTACACAGATCAAATGGATTTCCTGCAGAGAGTGAAAAATATCTTGTTTATTGCTTTTAATGACATGATGTTTAATCTCATGGCAAGACAGAAATGGAATGACTTCTATACAGAAGTCATGGGTAAGTGATAATCTCTCATTAGGCTGCAGGTTATAGAAATTCAAGATTTTAATATAACAAATATACAAGGAATCCAGAAAGCATATTTCTGAATTAATGCTATGTTCTAGTGATGATTATGAATCGCGATTCTTTTGTATGGCGATTTGAGTATTCCCCAAAATATATTTCTTAAAAACAAGTTTTTACATTGGATGGTTTTCAGTTTGATTGGCCGAGACTGGTGATCGTCCTCACATATGAACGATTCTGTACTGAGCACAGAAGCTTCAAAGTGGCGCAACAAAAACTCATTTTTACATTATCAAAAATCACATGCGTTAAAAGTTTGCAATCTGACTTTTTCTCCAAACTCCAAGCGAATTAATCTTAAACCCACTCATTGCACAAGCTTACTCTAATCTCAAAACACAGCGAGCGCTAATTAGTTGGAAATCGCTTGCGTTAGAAGCCGCGCATTGTCACAGCCACTCAACCCGCTCGTCCGCTATCAAGTCGAGTTTTGAAACTTTGAAGGCATTTGAGGCGGTAAAATGTCGCTGTTTCTTTATAATAATCCAGGTGGCGCACTCTGAACTATTCACATATTTTCATCCTACCACAAGACTATAATAACATTTGTCCAAGTCCCTATCAGTTATCTACGGTCATCAACTGCGTTGTAACCAAACAGTTGTTGGGCAACACTCAGATTCATCACCAGGCTACAAGGCAGAGATCGTACCAGTTCCTTACAGCAAGAAGGACGCTATGGACACTTTGAACAGGCTTTTAAAGTACTGGACGTACGACCTGCTGAATATCAACACGATCCAGGCTGTTCTAAAACTCACTGAAGTAATTAACAATATATTAGAGCTGAATCAAGTATTTTGCAGTAAGCTTTTTGCACGTTAAGATCTCATGGAGAAGTTGAGAAAGGAACAGTTTGACGTTCTTCTCACAGACCCTTTTCTTTTTTGTGGGGACCTGCTAGCTCAGAAGCTCAACCTGCCATTCATCCACAGTCTGAGATATACTTTTGGGAGAGTTATGGAGCGAACCTGTGGCCAGCTACCAGCACCACCATCTTATGTGCCAGATGTTGGGCTGGCTTACATGGATCACATGGATTTCCTGCAGAGAGTAAAACATTTTTGGGGTTGTTATCTTTCGAGATATCCTGATTCATCTCATAGTCATAGTGAAATGGGATCCCTTCTACTGTATACACAAGTTATGAGTAAATACAATACATTTGTGGTTGAATTTAGGCTGCAGGTTTAGAGATCACAGTGGAAAAATACATATCATTTTAGTTTTTGTCCTCATCACAAGCCTACGTGTGACCATTATAGCTCATAGCAAAGGAATTTAGCGAAAATTATTCCTGAAATAATGTAATTTACCCACAGACAGACAGTTGTGTGCAACATTTAAGCCAATCAACTGTGCGTGTAGGTTGTTCCAAACTAACCATCTTTTGTGGATGTAGGCTGCCTTAAATCATTCTATCTGTGATAACTTACAGTAGACAGGATGCTACTGTAAATGCTGATTAAGCAGCGCAGAATATGCTGCGGTTTGATCTTTGATCTGGCAAAACCATATGAATGACATGAATTGTTGAGAAACTGTTCTAGAAATAACTTTGATAAATTCTAAATGTCAGAGGTAAAATTAAGGAGGTGCATAATTGCTGTATTCGTTTCTTAAGCCTCAATTACAGCCCTGTTCATGCGATGAACTTGCATCATATCCATGTGAAAGCTTGGAAAGGACTCTCCATCATATGGGTTTGTATTTCTGCTGTTCGACAAACTTGTCAGGGCTGACCGTTAAGACCGTTAAGTATCAAAGCGACAGACATACTAAGCAATTTCGTTCGCAAATTTAAACTTATGACATGTGTGTGATGAAATGCTTTCTAAGAGAGAGCTTGTGACTTTACTGAAAGACCATTTCGATGGTCCATTCATTCTCATGTCTGACATCTTATTGCTTCATAATCGGACATGAACACAGCATTTACTTTCAATTCAATTTGTAGTCTAGGAAAATGTCAAAGCGTATCAAGGTGCAGTTTACTGACCTTTACTACAGTCATTTGGGCGATGTTTGAGATACCTGCTCTGCTGTTGGGAGTAAAGGTAAAAGGTTGTTTTGTATTTTCATGTTATTGATGGGGAGGTTTTCTGGTTTCCTGCTCTGGCTCAGTCCATGTGTGAGCTACAAGGCTGATTGTCCTGCCGTCATGAGTGCATTTGGACGAGCTGCTCTCTGTCTGCTGTTTCTGTTTGATTTGATCCAAACTCCGACATGTGTGACAGCAGGGAAGGTCCTCGTCTGGCCTGCAGAATTCAGTCACTGGCTTACCTTCAAAATCGTCATAAATGAGCTCATAGCAAGATGAGACAACGTGACAGTCGTAACCCACAGTGCTACACCGTCTGTAACGACAGGTTCGTCTCCTGGCTACAATGTGGAGATCATACAGGTGCCCTACAGCAAGAAAGACATGATAAACACCGTGAACAAGGCTTTAAAGTTCTTTCTGTACGACATGCCGAATACCAACACGGTCCGCGCTTTTCTGATGTTCACTGAAATTATGGACGAAATGTTTGAGCAGAATCTGGAAATTATGAAAAAGAATCCAGGAAGCATCCAGGTTAACATTTAAGCCAATCAGCTCAAGACCTCTGTCTTTTGTGTCTAACAGCTATAATACTCCAAAATTACAAGCTCTGGAGCTATAAAGTGGTGCACTGGGTAGTATTATCACATCGCAGCTTAAGGTCTTTGGGTTATATCCCAAAATGTTTTTCTGCCTGTCCATCATTGTATTTTTTTTCTAGGTTTTGCAGTTTCTCCCCACTGTCCAGAAAGATGCATGTATTCAGACGTGCTATGCTTAATTGCCCATAAGTATAAATGAATGTGTGAACGTACAGTACAGTACTGTGTGTGTGTTCATGCGATGAACTAGCATCCCATCCAGCTCAAAGCTCAAGGTAGGTTTCTGGCCCACCCTGTCCTTGACCAGGATAAATACCTTACTGAAGATTTCTATTTCTGGTGAATATAGTCATTGGCACAACATGCGCAATATTATTAAGGAGCTCGTAGACCAGAATCACAGCATGACCTTTCTCACACACTCTGGTGAAGCATGGTCAAAAGGAACGGATCAGATTCCTGTCTTTTGAAATCAACATGGAGCAAGACATTAAAGGAGAATTTTCTCACCCAATGACTATTCAAAAGCTTAAAGTATTTCGGAACATGATGTCTGGAATGTCTCTTTATACACAGCTTGTATGCAGTGAAATGTTTAATAACAGAGATCTTGTTACGTTTCTGAAGGATTTGCAATTCGATATACATCTTCTTGATCCCGTGCTTATGCTCAAGTCAGACATTTGCTATTTTTTTTAGCCATCATACTGCTTTATGATAAGATACTGTATGAGCGCAGCATTCGTGGTCTAGGAAAATCAAGGTTCACTGATCATTTACTGACCTTTACAACAGATATTTGGGTGATGTTTGAGATACCTGCTCTGCTGTTGAGATTAAAGGTCAAAGTTTGTTTTTTTTTCTTCACTTGATTGGCATAAACGTTTTCGGGTTTCCTGCTCTGGCTCAGTCCATGTGAGAGCTACAAGTCTAATTGTCCTGCCGTCATGAGTGCATGTGGAGGAGCTGCTCTCTGCCTTCTGTTTCTGTTTGGTCTGATCCAAACACCGACATGTGTGACAGCAGGGAAGGTCCTCGTCTGGCCTGCAGAATTCAGTCACTGGCTTAACATCAAAGTCATCATAGATGAGCTCATAGCAAGAGGACACAACGTGACAGTCATTACACACAGTGCTACATCATCTATACCGACAGATCCATTTCCAGGCTACAATGTGGAGATCGTACAGGTGCCTTACAGCAAGAAAGACATGATGGACTCTTTGAACAGCCTTATAAAGTACTGGACATACGACTGGCCGAATGCCAACATGATCCAAGCTTTTCTGAAGTTGATTAAAATAATTGACGATATGTTGGAGCAGAATCGAGTATTTTGCAGGGAGCTTTTTGCACGTGAAGATTTGCTGGAGAAGTGGAAAAAGGAACAGTTTGATGTCGTACTCACAGACCCCATTTCTGTTTGTGGGGAACTGCTAGCAGAGAAGCTCAACCTACCATTCATCCACAGTCTGAGGTTTAGTTTTGGGAGCGTTATGGAGCGAATGTGTGGCCAGCTGCCAGCACCACCATCCTATGTGCCATCCATTGGCCTGCTTTACACGGATCACATGGATTTCCCTCAGAGAGTGAAAAATATGTTGTTTAATATCTTTAATGATATAGTCATTAATATCATGGCAAGAGTGAAATGGGATCACTTCTATACAGAAGTCATGGGTAAGTGATAATCTCTCATTGGTGATTAGATTTAACCTGCAGGTTTTAGAAATTTAAGATTGTACTACTATAAATGCATATAAAAAAAAGAATCCAGGATGCATATCGCTGTAATAATGATATGCACTTACTTTTTTTTTAAGGTTTAACCTCATGTCTTTTGGTTTGGAACCTGTTACAGTGGGGCAAAAAAGTATTTAGTCAGCCACCAATTGTGCAAGTTCTCCCACTTAAAAAGGTGAGAGAGGCCTGTAATTTTCATCATATGTATATCTCAACTATGAGAGACAAAATAAGAAAAAACAATCCAGAAAACAAAAAAATCCAGAAAATCACATTGTAGGACTTTTTATATACTTTTTAGATCTTCTGTGTTTTAACGGTGCTCCTGTGACTTTATTGAAGGATTTATATTTCGATGTACATCTATCTGTATTACCCCTTGATGCCATATTCATGCTCATGTTTGATATATTTTTAATTTTTAGTTATCCCTTTGCTTTGTAATACCGGACAAATACAGCATAATTCTCCTGAGTCAGTCTTAGTCTGAGAAAATCAAATGTCAAAGCATATCAAGGTGCAGTTTACTGACCTTTACTACAGATGTTTGAGGTACCTGAGGTATTGAGAGTAAAGGTTAAAGATTGCTTTCACGTGAGTGATGAGGAGGTTTGCTGGTTTTCTGCTCTGGCTTAGTCCATGTGAGAGCTACAGGGCTGATGGTCCTGCCGTCATGAGTGCATGTGGAGGAGCTGCTCTCTGTCTTCTGTTTCTGTTCGGTCTGATCCAAACTCCGGCATGTGTGACAGCAGGGAAGGTCCTTGTCTGGCCTGCAGAATTCAGTCATTGGCTTAACATCAAAGTCATCATAGATGAGCTCATAGCAAGAGGACACAACGTGACAGTCGTTACGCACAGTGCTACACCGTCTATACCAACCGATCCGTCTCAAAACTACAATGTGGAGATCGTACAGGTGCCTTACAGCAAGAAGGACGCTATAGACGTCTGGAACAAGATTTTAAAGTACTGGACATACGACCTGCCGAATACTAACATAATCCAAGCTGTTCTTAAGCTGACTAAAATAATTGACGAAATGTTAGAGCAGAATCGAGTATTTTGCAGGGAGCTTTTTGCAAATGAAGATCTGCTAGAGAAGTGGAGACAGGAACAGTTTGATGTTCTTCTCACAGACCCAATTGTTGCTTGTGGGGAGCTGCTAGCAGAGAAGCTCAACCTACCAGTTATTCACAGTTTAAGGTTTACATTTGGGAGCGTTATGGAGCGAACCTGTGGCCAACTGCCAGCACCTCCATCCTATGTGCCATCCGTTGGCCTGCTTTACACGGATCACATGGATTTCTTGCAGAGAGTGAAAAATTTATTGTTTATTGTCTTTAATGATATAGTGTTTAATCTCATTGCAAGAGTGAAATGGAATCCTTTCTACACAGAAATTATGGGTAAATGATAATCTTTCATTTGTGGTTTAATGTAGGCTGCAGGTTTCAAGACAATTATCTAAAATAACAATGCTACCCATTGCACCACTTTACAACTCCAGTGATCTGGAGTGTAATGATCTACAAGAAGATTAGAATGACATTTGTCCAAGTTCCTATCAGTTATTGAAGGTCATCAACCACATTGTAAGCAAGCAGTTGTTGGGCAACATTCCTCCTGTTTTTGGCAAGTAGTGACCATTTTATTTGATAGGGTGATGAGGAGCAAATCTTGCACCTGCTCAGTTATTTTGTTCCTGAGCTTATCTGGAATAGCTCAGAGTGGCAATGTGTCTGGTGAATACAGTCCATGCTCAATGTTGTTGAAGAACTTGTGGATCAGACTATTCTCACGCTCTCTGCCTCACCTACAAATAAACATAGTCAAAAGGAGCAGTTGAGGTTCATGCCTTTTGTAACAGGAGGTAAACATCATGTGGCAGAACTTCATCAGTATATAAATGCAGGAAAGCCCACTGATAAAAACCTTTTGGAACGTAATGTCAATGAAATTCTAGTGGCTTTACTAATTTCTAGTGACTTTACTTGAATTGTTATGTACTTCCATATGACCCCATGATGCCATGTCCTGGCTGGATGTTTAATGTTTGAGCTGTCCAGTTGGATTTCTCTCCGAATCACTTTGCGCCCCAAGGGTACAACTTATACACTCTTATGTGTGTATGTTCTAACACAGCTTGCACGTCTCTTCAAATGTGATAAATTTTATATGTCTACAAAATTCTTGCTGTGCACTAGAATCCGTCAAATGTTAAGTCTATGGGATTTAAAAAAAAAAGTCATAGCACCCCATTCCCAAATAAGCCACACGATTTGACACCTCTTTCATGGGTCTACGACAAATGGTACTGGACTAGTTACGCGCCAAAGCTTGTAGGGAAGAATTATAAAAATAAAAAAAAGAAAAAGAATAATAAGCCTGCAAGATAATACAAGTGATGCTTTGCTTCGCAAGCGCCACTAATTATATGCTCTACACGGTATAGAAAAATACACCTAATACAAACTTGACCATTTTTGTTGTTGTGCTTCACAGGCAAACCAACAACATTATGTGAGTCACTTGGTAAAGCTGACATCTGGTTAATCCGCACTTATTGGGATTTTGAATATCCACGACCACTCCTCCCAAACTTCAAATTTGTTGGTGGATTACACTGCAAGCCGGCAAAACCTCTACCGAAGGTAAGTTTATTGTACTGTTCATTCTTTTGCATTTGTACATATTATCTTGCTTTCTTATAGAGGTTGAACACCCCATTGTTTTCCTGAGTCATATTCACTCTTGGAAAAGTGCATACAAAGGTGTAGCTGATTGACCTTTACTATAGATCTTTATAAAAGATTATAAAACCTTTACGACATTACTGGTGTTACCGTGCTATGGGTGAAAAGGCAAGAGTTCTTTGTCGTTGTGAAATCCTTTTTTTCTATAAGCACATCTATCACACAAAGTAAAGCCTGTATTACCTGGATATATTGGGAAACCTCAATATATTAATCCCCTGAGACTTGATTGTATTTAAAATGATTAATGAATTAGAAGCAAATAGCAAAAGAAAAACTCACCTGTCTCATTCATGACTTTGCATTTTGTTTGTTATTTATTTTGTAGGAAATGGAGGACTTTGTCCAGAGTTCAGGAGATAATGGTATTGTAGTATTTTCACTGGGCTCCATGGTAAAAAACCTCACCAAAGACAGAGCAAACACCATCGCTTCAGCACTCGGCCAGATTCCACAAAAGGTTAGAGTTCACACAATGAAAACTGCACATTTAATTGCTCAAGGATTTTATGTGCCAAGAAGCACCTTTGGCACAGTTTAAGAGATTTCCCTCCATCCATTGTCTATACCACTTATCGTGTGTCGGGTTGCAGGGGGCATAAAGCCTAATCCAGGCAACAGGGCACAAGACAGTGTAGACCCTGGATGTGGTGCCAACACATTGCAGGGCAGAAGCACACAGTCACATTCACACAGGCAGTCATTTACTACAGACACCTTGGAAATGCCAGTCAACTTCCAACTCATGTCTGGAGGCAAAATTCACACCCCCAAGTCTGGATGTGTAAGGTGACAGTCACGCATGTATTTCAGAGACTTGTTAACTTGAAAAACACAGGCACAAAAGTGTTTTGATGGTGCATGAGGTAGTTTTGGTACCTCACAGCTAAGCTCCTGGGATTCCTCTGGGTTCTTCTTTCTCCCTCCACCTCTCAAAAAAATTAATAAATAGGCAAAAGCGACTAAGAATTTCCAATACGTTTTGATCTAGACCAGGATAAGATCCCTTTTAAGTTCCTATGCATAAAAATATCTGTATATTATGTGTAATTTCAGGTTTTATGGCGATATGCAGGCAAGAAACCGGAAACTCTTGGCCCTAATACAAGAATCTATGACTGGATTCCTCAGAATGATTTACTAGGTAAGGAACATCTTCAATTTAGCTATATTATCACATTCTGTTAAAGTTAATACAATAATGATTTGTAACTACAGGACATCCTAAAACCAAGGCCTTCGTCACCCATGCTGGGACTAACGGATTATATGAAGCTATTCATCATGGAGTTCCAATGGTTGGTCTGCCGCTGTTTGGTGATCAGCATGACAACATATTTCACATGCAAACTAAAGGAGCTGCCATTGTGCTTGACTTCAACAAAATGGAGAGCAAGGACATGACGAAGGCTCTCAATGACGTCATTAACAATCCATCGTGAGTTGATGCTATGATTTCAATAAGAGCTGCCTCTTTAGTATTAAGATCACTTTACGGGTGCTTAATCCATCCATCCATCAAGGAACCTCTGTAGTGCAACTAGGGGCCATGGAGGCCAATGGTGACCATTGTATTTATTTTCATTTTTACGACTGTGGTAGGACCAAGGATGCTTAATATGTAAAAGGAAAGGTCATGGTGGCAATAGGCTGGGATGATCGGCCCATGTGTTTTTAAATCCTAAACAAAGATTCTGGCTGCTTCTGGCATACTTTATGAGACTCTGGTCTCATGCAGATACAGTCTCATTCTCCCTCTCTTGTCTACTGGAAAAAATCCAACTCTGGGCTTTTCAGAGAATCAGACCTTTACTGCTATTAAAAGTCTGGTACATTAGCCTATGTTGTTGTGGAATATGGGCAGACAAAAATTTATTCATTTAAGACAGGTTATCACATACCTACCACCCAAGTGGCATTTGCACCTGACCCCCACCCTTCATCTTGCATTTGCCTCCAAGATGGCAGTATGTAATTGTTTCAGGGTTTCTGATCTGTTTACCAAGAGTACCCATAGTGGGAGCAATAAATCCCCAGTGTCTCATGCATTTTTCTGTCTATATATGTCTTCATGCAATAGAATTCAAACTTTTATACTCTCTTTTCTCAGCTACAAAGAAAGCATTATGAGGCTATCCACAATCCACCACGATCAACCGATGAAGCCGCTAGACCAGGCCGTGTTCTGGATCGAGTTTGTGATGCGCAATAAGGGGGCCAAGCACCTGAGGGTTGAATCACATAACCTCACTTGGTATCAGTACCACTGCTTGGACGTGGTAGCTTTTTTGCTCTCCATAACTGCACTGATTGTGTTCATCTTTGTGAAAACGTGCAGTTGGTTATTCTGTAAATGTTTCAAAAGGACCACAACAAAAAGGAAGAGAGACTGAAAATAAATCTGAATATTGATTATAAATGATTTTTTTTTATTTTAGGATTATAATGCTCTGTATTAATTATACATGTACATGTCAGATTACCTTGAAATGATTACATCACAACAGTATTGGGAACAAATCAATGTAACAGATTTTTTATTTATTTAGATAGATTATTTTTTGATTTTTTAATACATCATGTACAATGTCGTTTTATTTTTTTTTAATAAACCTTAAAACATGTTTAGCTTAATTTCTGATACAATAAAAATATTCAAAATTAATTATACTTACACATTATGCAAATGAATGTCTACACACCTCTATTATAATTGCAGGCCCTTGTGAAGTAAAACCAAAAATAAACCAAGATACATCATGCCAAAACATTTAATAATAGAATTTGTGAATCAAAAATTATCATACAACTGCCGTTATATTTAACCCAAATAAAGATAAGCAATTTCTCAATATCTTGTAGTCATACTCCTGCCATGGTTCACAGAGCCCTTACAAAGCATGCAGGGTATAGAGCAAAAGGGGAGTACAATAGAATCTCCAAAACATTTAAAGGACGCTTTTATATACTGTACTGGAATAATCAACAAGTGGATGAAACAGGGCGTCATATTGACATTACCAAGAACAGAATGGCCTTCCAAAAATTTAAGGACAGCTAAAGAGGACAGAGGAAAAAACTCATCAAGGAGGCTGCCAAAAGACAACATTAATGGAACCACAGGGATCTGTGGTCATGCGACAACAATTTCTAAATATGTCTTGCGTTTTTTTTAGTAGGGGTGGCTAGATGGATCCCTGTCTCTCATTTTTTTTTTTATTCAAGCCTATCTAAATTGAGCCAAATTACATGGCAAAGTGTATGTGGCAAGGCATGATTTTTTTTAAGGCATAATTCTAGAAGATATAGACCGACCCATAAATTTGGGAACAAAGCTTTTTTTTTTTTTTTTTTTTGACATTTGGCCATTTTGCCTCTGTGCACCACCAAACTGAATTTGAATTGAAACACTCAAGATATGAGCAACGTCAAGATTTTTATCTTTAAATTAAGCGGTGTGACAAAAGTGTGATATAAATAATTGTCAACTGAAATATATATATATTATTTCCCCTCACTTTTTATCTTGGACTCACAGTGCCATTAGGGTGGCACATTATAACACCAGTCAAAAACTGGCCACTAATTCCATGGTGTTTCCTGATTTTTATTTCTTTCTACATTTCTTAAAACAATGCTGAAGTCACTCAAGATAAGGAATAATTTCCTGTGGACAGTTGATGGTGAGATGTACACTGCGTTCCAAATTATTATGCAAATTGGATTTAAGTGTCATAAACATAAAATTTTTAGTTTTTAAATTAAACT
>JAQMYJ010000017.1:4450617-4472585 GCA_030014305.1 Clarias laeviceps
ATAAAACTATAAAGATTATAGTTTATATAATAGAGATCTCTATATATAGAGATTATATTATTACTCTGCCTGGAAATAATGTACCCACTGTAAAATCTCTCATCCACTTGGTTAATGACACCTATAACAGTTGATGCTATAACAAAAGAACCATAAGATTCAAGGGAAATTTATGCATGAACACAGTACACAGACCAAAACTTAATAATAAATGTTCACAACAACCTTTTACCATTGGAAACAATGTATTAATTTCATTCAACTGGTCAGTGGAAACACAGTCATAATGCCAGGCATAAACAACTTTAGATGTCTCACTATTTACACAAGCATTTTTAGTCAATATAAGCCCTTACGCAATCTTTAGATTTCTACCGTGTGTCTTTCCCCAGCTACAAAGAGAACATGATGAGGCTGTCCAGAATCCACCACGATCAACCGATGAAGCCGCTAGATCAGGCCGCGTACTGGATCGAGTTTGTGATGCGCCATAAGGGGGCCAAGCACCTGAGGGTTGAAGCTCATAACCTCACGTGGTATCAGTACTACTGCTTGGATGTAGCAGCCTTCTTACTCTCCATAACTGCACTGATTGTGTTCATCTTTGTGAAAACATGCAGTTGGTTATTCCGTAAATGTTGCAGAAAGACCCGAACAAAGAGCAAGAAAGAGTGAATATGAATTACTAATGTCTCAATAATTTTTGTTATATATATAAATACCTTCTAGGACTAAAATGCTCTGTGTTACGTGTACGTGGACAATATTATGTTTTGTATCACTGTTAAGAACAAAGCAATTAAACATGCATTTTTGATATATAACATGTATAATGTAATTTTTTTTTTTTAACTAAATATAAAAAAATAGCTTTTACGGTTTTACGGACCAACTTAACGGTCGGTGTGCAGAGCAGGAAAATTCATAACTACCTCACTATGAATACTACTTCATAACTAAGATCTATTGCAATAATAATATGATTGCCCTTACTTTGCCCTAAGAAGCCAACCATGCATATAGAATACATTTGTATCCATATCCTTTACACCTACTTAATACCCCAGTAATCCTGAGGTTATCCTGGTCAGAATCACAGCAGATGCAGAGCCTATCCTGAGAACACATGGAGTGAGACAGGAATATGGATGGCACTCCCATTAATCAAAGGTCACTACATGTGCACATTCACACACTCACTGACATGTTGGGGCAATCTAGAGTCACTAAGTGCACCTAACTTGTTTTTTTGTAGGGGGATTAAAACCAATATATGATTAGATGCCCCAGAATGATTTACTAGATGAGGAATATATTCCATAAATATATAATATTGAAGTCAGTAGTCTAACATTAGAGACATTCTAATACCAAGGCCTTTATTACCCATGGTAGGTAGGACTTATGGAGTATATGAAACTATTAATCATGGAGTTCATGATAAATAGTATCATATACTCCATAAGTCCTACTTATATTGATCAGCCTGACAGTATACTGTATATCACATACAAACCAAAGGAGCTTCAACAAAGTGGACACCAAGCATTTTAACGCAGCAGCTGATGATGTCATTAATAATCCATTGTGAGGTTCATCCATTATCTAAACCACTCATCCTGTTTAAGGTCTCAGTGGGCCTGGAGCCTATCCCAGGGAACCTACTGTGCATGTGGAAGGAAACTGAAGAACATGGAGCATGGAGAGAACATGAAAATTCCGCACACAGTCCGTATCATCCACATTGTCAACGAGACATCAGTAGTCATTACCTTTCTTCCACTTTTACTAACTGTTTTCTGAATACTGCCTTTTCAAAATGTATAATGTCTCTAATACATTAAGTTATTGATCTGGTGCTGCTGGAGCAACCTCTCACGTGGCTGCCACAGGAAACAGCAGGATGGGTATGATGTCATGGAGCGGTGTCGCTCGTCAAAGCAGCGCAGTGGCTGAGGACCACCTGGTAGCATATAAATTGATTTTGTACCAGCATTTACCTACTACAAATGAATGGCCTTGTCAAATAATTTAATCAGACACTTCAAATCATTGATCATAAGTTCATTCACAATGACTGGAATTGGCTCCAGCCCATTATTTGCAGCACTTTTGAATTATTGTATGGGTGCAAGTCCTGTGGCATCTTAGACGTCATAAGGAAAAATTGGGAAAAGGCACAGCCTTCTAGCAAAAATGAAACTCATGACTTTTATGAGAGCTAAACTCCACACACTGGAACAAATAACACAGGAGAACGTCAGTCCCACCTAGGAGTTTCAAGGACCCTTTGAGGTCACGTGACTGTGAGGTTAAATGATGAAGGCGATTCATTACAGATTTACCACGTTAATCCCATGAAACCATGGAGGGAGGAGATTTTTATGTCTCTGGCAACGGTAGTCCCTGAGAAGGTGGAACTGGGAATGGAGTGCAGCCCGATTCACCCTGGTCCCCTGTGGAGACCATCCTCACAGAGCTTGCCACGTTGCAGCAGACATTTTCTGATGTGTTTTCATCTTTTTTCCACATTTACTGACTTTATAAAGCACCACAATGAAACCTCTCCTGGTGTGGTAGTACACTCCTGGGCGTATACTGTAGATTGCCCAAAGAGGGAAAAAACGTGGTTCAGGAGAAACTTGTTGAACCAATTAGATTTTTCTCTGATTTTCTTCTGCAGACGAATGCAGATGGACCACCCGGGACAAAACATCTGGGGGTCATTTTGTCCTACGTGGTGGGGAAGGAGTGCCCGGTGCTGTACATGAGCGGAGAATTGTCTGTGAAAGAGACCAAGTACAAATATATCATCTGGAAATAATGTGTGTGCATCAAAACATAATGCTTTTCACCTGTGTTCTATTAACATTTTTATTTATTGATGTTGTTCCTTTTTTTGTTTAAAAGAGAGAGAGAGTGGAGAGAAGCCAAAAACAAGAGCAGGAAAATGAGAGAAAGCAAGAACACTGAAAAAATTGTCATTTTCATGTTCATCTCAAAAATAGAGACAATAAATTGCCTGTGTGTTATCTCACACCTGCCTCCAGCCCATCATTCTGACAAAACCTAAAAGCTGTAACAGTGAGATTTTAAAATGTTGGCACGTTGTGATATATTCAGGTGATCTTATTGCCTCTTGGGGCAGGGGTGGCTTGGTGGTTAAGGTGTTGGACTACCGACCAGGAGGTCCTTGGTACAGGCCCCGACTCCACCGGGTGGCCGCTGTTGGACCCTTGAGCAAGGTCCTTCACCCTGAGTGCTCAAATACAACCGGGCGTTGAGGGCAACTCAACCCTGTAAATAACTGCCACAGAAATTACGGATACATATGCAGTATATATATCTGTCAACCGATATGCTGGGCGGCATGTAGACGGGTCATGTCTTATTACCTCTTACGCCACCTTTCTAACAGTTTTTGTATTAATGATCTACCACAAGGGTATAATTACATATGTCCCAGACCGGATTTATCTAAGGTCAATCCCCTTATCTAAGGTCATTCCAGTTGCTCAACCAAATACTGGTTGAGCAACTGAAAACACTCCCCCTGTTTTTGTCCATGTTTAATGATACAAGTGGTTTGTAAAGTCACCATTTTAGTTGATATAATGATGAGGAACAGATCATGCATCTGCTCAGTAATTTTGTTGCTGAGTTTGTCTGGAATAGCCTACAGTGGTAATGTATTGGTGCTTCCTGGCGAATACAGTCACTGGTATAACATGCGCAATATCGTTGAAGAGCTGATGGACCGGAACCACACCGTGACCGTTCTCACACACTCTGCCTCGCCTACGGTGAAGAATGGTCAAAAGGATCGGTTCAAATTAATGGTTTTCAAAATCAACATGGAGCAACGGGAGGCAGATAATGTGTGGCAGAACTTTATCAGTGTATGGACGCAGGAAAACTCGACAAAGTTTCAAAAGCTGATCCTTTTTTGGAACATGCTGTCTAGGATGTCTAATTACACAGAGGTTATATGTGATGGACTGTTTGCTAACAGAGATCTTGTGACTTTAATGAAGGAACAGCATTTCGATGTACTTTTGTATGACCCTATGATGCCATGTGCTGGCATGATGGCAGATCTTCTTATGGTGCCTAGTGTGTTGTCTATCCGGGCCAGTTTTGCAAGTAATATTGAGAGATTCTGTGGGCAGATGCCCGCTCCACCATCTTATGTACCTGCGGCTGCAGTTCAGGGGCATCTCAGTGATCTCATGAACTTTAAAGAGCGTTTAGAGAACATGCTCCTGTACATTGGACACTCGGCAGTCGTCATATTAATCTACATGTTTACCTCTGATAATCATTTTTCCAAAATGACTGGTATGACATAGAACTGTATATTTTAAAAAAGAACTTTATATTATATAGAATGTTTAAGCTCTAAATTATATAAAAATATAACTCTAATTCTAATACTGTATGCTAATACTTTTTAAAGAAGAGTGACATAAACAACCATTAGACACTTAAAAAGGAAACTTCATTTGTTACTTTGGTACCTCACAGACAAAGTCCTAACGCCATGTGAGTCTTTCGGCAATGCTGACATCTGGTTAATCCGCAGTTATTGGGATTTTGAATATCCACGACCACTTCTGCCAAACTTCAAATTTGTTGGTGGATTACACTGCAAGCCTGCAAAGCCTCTACCAAAAGTAAGATAATTTGATTCACTGACACCTTCTTTTTTAGCCATTCTATTCTATTGTAATAGAAGTAATATATTAAGGAATCATATAGCATGCAAACATAAAAGTGCATACAAATATGTAGCTTGCTGACCTTTACTACAGATCTCTGAATGATTACAAAACCTTTACTACTACTTTACACACCACTGGTATGCTGTACTCTAGGTGAAAAGACAAGAGTTCTTTGTACTTGTGGGAGCTTTTTTTTCATAAAACATCTAGCAAATATATATTTTTTTAATTCCAGATTAATTAAAGAAAATAATACTTGATTATACTGTATATTCAAACTTATTAATGAATTCAAAAGAAATAAAAAAAAAAAGGTAAAAGACTGCAAGTCTTTCTATTTACTGTCATCTATCTTTTTTATAGGAGATGGAGGACTATGTACAGAGCTCAGGAGATGACGGTATTGTAGTCTTTTCACTGGGAACTATGATAAAAAACCTCACCAAAGGGAGAGTAAACGATATTGCTTCAGCGCTTGGAAAGATTCCCCAAAAGGTCTGAGTTTATGCAATTAACAATGAACATATTGATATATGATTACAAAGTTGTGGCTCAGGCAGTTGAGGCTCTGGATTGCTGATTGGAGGGTTGGGGTTCGAGCCTCGCCACTGTTGGGCCCTTGGGCAAGGCATTACATATGTCCACTGAGATGCTGGGCATCCTTAGTGCCAGTCCTGGAGAAATGAATGGGTTGTGGCACAAATGGCATTCTGCATAAAACCCTGTGAAATTATATCAATTTGTGACTGATAATCCTTAACGTAGAATTCGTGAATAATTTTAAGTGCCAAGAGACGCACTGTTTTACAGATTTGTTAACTGAAACTGAAGTGTTTCATTGATTATGAATGTCACTCATTAGTGCAGCAGGTGGCGTTGGTATCTCAGAGCTCCTATGGGTTTCCTATGGGTTCCTTCCACATTTAAAAACTGTTAAGGAATAGTTAACCAGCTAAGTTACTCTACTCTAACTAACTCTAAGTTTCCAATAGGTGTTGACATAGACCTTGTTAAGTTCACCCTTAAGACACTATATAATATGTCATTTCAGGTTGTGTGGGGATACACAGGTGTTAAACCTGAAACTCTTGCTCCTAATACAAGAATCTATGACTGGATTCCTCAAAATGATTTACTAGGTAAGGAATATTTTCAGTGTAGCTATACAATTACAGTCTGTTAAAGTCAATTAATGAATGATTCGTATCTGCAGGACATCCTAAAACCAAAGCCTTCATCACACATGGTGGGACTAATGGATTATATGAAGCTATTTATCATGGGGTTCCAATGGTGGGCCTGCCGCTGTTTGCTGATCAGCCTGACAACATAAATCACATAAAAACCAAAGGAGGTGCTGTTATGCTTGACATCACAAAAATGGAGAGCAAGGACTTGACGCAGGCTCTCATTGATGTCATTAACAATCCATCGTGAGTTGATATTGTGATTTCAGTAAGAGTTGCATGAGTAAAACCTAAACATCTTCACATGCATAATTAGGCTCTATCTATCTCAACTCAAATGGACAAAATTAAGTAATGTGAGTCTGGATGCTTCACAAATGCAGTACCTCTAGCAATATTAACTAAATCATGGATTCATCATTCGTTCACTCAGTCATCTTCCTTCCATTATTCAGGATGAGGTTACGGTGACTGAGAAGGTCAGCCCAGGCGTCTTTAATCCTGGCCTCAGGTTATATCTTATCTTCAGGAAAACACCAGACATTTTAACTTTTTTCACATATTGTATAACTGCTCCAGGTGTCCTGCATCTACCCCCAGGTCTCCACCCAATAGGACATGTTCCATCACAAATCTTTCATCCTAGTGCCATTGCCCGTGACCGCAAATTATCATGTTGCAGATGATGACAGCCATAAGATGTCTCCATTTCAAGCTAAGCCCGATTATGGATTATGTGACTACCGCATTCACTAGGTACTCCCCTTTGGTAGTCTGGGTGGCAGACCCCAGCCCCAGATCTGAATGTATGCATGTGTCCTAATAACAATAATCCAGTCAGGGTACACTTACTTCTTTTTGTGTATCACTGAGCTTTTTAGGTTAGTTCTTTGCCATTAGATCTGTTTACCAATAGTGCCCATACCCCCAGTGATCTTTTTATCCCTTTGAGTGATTTTTCTTCATTCAATACAAACATTTAAAGGTGACCCATATCACATTTATAGTGTAAATGGAATGTGTCTCAATTATCCCAGACTGCAATGAATGACCTAATTAAAGTAATATCTATGTCTTTACATAACATGGCACAATCTTTAGATTTCTACCTTGTGTCCTTCCCCAGCTACAAAGAGAACATGATGAGGCTGTCCAGAATCCACCACGATCAACCGATGAAGCCGCTAGACCAGGCCGCATACTGGATCGAGTTTGTGATGCGCAATAAGGGGGCCAAGCACCTGAGGGTTGAAGCTCATAACCTGAAGTGGTATCAGTACCACTGCTTGGATGTGGCAGCCTTTTTACTCTCCATAACTACACTGATTGTGTTCATCTTTGTGAAGACATGTATGTGGTTATTTCGTAAATGTTGCAGAAGGACCCGAACAAAGAGCAAGAAAGAGTGAATATGAATATGAATATGCTTTTAATTACTAATGTCTTAATAATTACTGTATTAAATCTACATGTCCATGATTACTTTTAATTGATTCAATTACGACTGAGAACTAAGAAATTAAACAGATATTTCTAATTGTAGTTATAATGTCATTTTATTTTTACTGAAAGAATTTTATCATACAAACAAAATTTCAAACAGAAATTATCAAATGGAACTGTGTCCCTTCTATTCTGTGCTCTCATTATGCCAACACTGTCTTTTGGCCATCCTCTATTCATCTCAAAGATTTTCCTCACACATCATACGGTGTATGTAGAAAGTCTGCACACTGTTATAATTAGCAGAGGTTTATAATGTAAAGCCAAAATAAAACTAAAATCATGCCAAGCCATGCCAGGTCATTGTATGTCATCAATAAAGAATGATTCTGAATAACTCAAAATAAAGTTAGGCAATTGCTTGACATTATGACTTCATTCTACTGCAAAACTAATGGTTCTCAAAGCTAAAAATTGCATGGGCTCTTCTTGCTGCAATGTATAGGTCAGAAGAGGAGTACAATATAATAAAATACAGTACGTACAGTAAATGTATCTTTACACATTGTAAAGGCCATCGTCAAGAAGTTGAGAAAATACGCCACCTCATTGACATTATCAGGAACAGAATGTTGTTGGTCTTTCAGCTGCTCCCGGCAAGGGGTCGCCACAGCGGACCATCCGGTCCGCACATACAAGCTTGGCACAGTTTTTACACCGGATGCCCTTTCTGACGCAACCCTCCCATTTTATCCAGGCTTAGAAACACTAACAAACATAACAAACTGGTCAGACACTGCGTGTGACTACAATCTCTTGAACAGTCGCTTCACACAGCTGGCCTGCTGGATAGGGAAATTAGGTGGGATCCTTGCTCACTGAGTCATCATCCATACCACTTTATCCTGTATATAGGGTCGCGGGGGCCTGGAGCACAGACACACACACACACTCACACACTCATTGACACACTACAGGCAACACCAACCAGCCTAATCTGCATGTCTTTGGACTGTAGGAGGAAACCCAGAGTACCCGGAGGAAACCCACCAAGCACAGGGAGAACATGCAAACTCTATGCACATAGAGACAGAAATCGAACCCCCGATCCTGGAGGTGCTAAGAGACAGTGCCAACCATTCCGCCACCGAATGAGATCCTGTTCTTTCAAAAGACAAAAATATTTTGTATCAATAAAAATAAAAATATTAAGCCTACATAACGTTGCCAAATTATATGATAGGTGTTGTGCTCAAATAAATCTAAAACATAAATTTTAGGCATAATTCTAAAAGATATGTTTGGTGCAATAACAAGACAAGTTTACCATCAATAGAAATTCAAACCGATGGTGAAGCATTTGTTGGGCTGCTGGTTTTTAGGCGGGACTGGGGTCCTACTCAAGATAGAGAGTATCCTGGGTCGATCTATCCTGGCATAAAACCTGCAGACTAAAGGGATGGCTTCTCAAAAGGAAGATCAATGTTTTGAAATGACCCAGCCATAGTGTAGATCAAAATAAATCCAATAACTTGATCTGGGTACACTCTTACCCATATACTGTAGACTGAGAGCTTCGTTACAGGCAAAAGGTGTTTTAAAGTATCATTAGATATCTTACATTAACAGAACCTGCATATTTAGGAGGGGTTTGTATTTTTTATATCCACTGTATATATTCACTATACCTTTCAATTTCATTCCAAAGCTTTCATTGCTCATTTCAACGCTAATCTACCCTGCCGGTCTGACAGTTCTGAAATTGTCTGCACATATAACCACCACACGTCATGTTCTCAGATACCACAGCCTGCATTCTCTTGAGATATTTGCTTTAACATTGCTCTACCTTTTTTTTTTCCTAAGAAGGCAACCATACATTTAGAATACTTTTCTATCCTGACTCCAGTAACATCCCAAGTTTTGTAAGCCACTTGTTGGCCCTACAAGTTGGCCTGTGATAGATTGGCACCCTGTCCAGGCTGCCTTGTGCCTTAAGTCTCCTGGAATAAGCTCCAGGCTCCTGCAACTCTGTAAATGGTATAAACAGGATAGAAGATGAATGAATTGTTTGATTTTCCTCCTTATAAAGTACATGTTGTTAGTCTTTTATCGAGGGGTCGCCACAGCAGACTCCGATCCACACACAACTTTGGCACAGTTTTTACGCCGGATGCCCTACCTGGCGCAACCCTTGGGCATTGGGTGAGAATTGAGAAATCTACCACTGACCAACCAATACCCAATCTTCCTTTTCAGTAAAAAAAATAATAAAAAATAATAATGTACTTTTTGTAAAGTACAAGTTTTTTTTCTACTGAAAAAATCCCCATTGTTTTTCCCATTTTTCAACCTCATTTATTATTCCACCTTTGCGGTTTCCAGTTTTTCCAGGTTTTAATACGGATGAAGTATTTAGAAATGATCTATTACGTAATCAAGAGGTCAGAATTGAAAGAAACAAGAGAAAGAATTCTACTCTGGTAACCTGGCAACCTCTCGGTTAACTCTTGTAACCATTCTTGCTCACTCTGGCAACCCTTTGCGCAGCGTCGGTGTGGAGCTAGAGGAAGTGTTCAGCCATTTTAGACCGGAGCTCGGGCACGAACAAAAACACTGACCTGAGTGTCAGTCTGTTTTTTTCTTTATGTTTTGTTTAATGTAGCTAACATAAAAATAAAATATACGGGGCATTAAGGAGGAGACAAAACGAGGCGACTCAAAGTCTCCTTTTTTAAAAAAAGAAAAAGAAAGAAAGACTGCCGAAGATGGCCGACAGGCGAGACGACAAAGGTAAATAATTTAGCTAGCACATATTAGCATGTTGGCTTTTAGCTTACACCTTTGTCTGATTACAATGGATATTTTTTGTTTCGTTTTTGTTTTGCTTAGCCGCATTAACCACTGCGTCATAATTGTACTAAGACGTACCAATTTAATAACCTGTAGTAGTAGTAGTAGTAGTAGTATTAATAATATCAGTCGTAGTAATGAATTTATTTGACTAGGTTAGCTTGGCTAATGTAATAGCAGTTTGAAGTGTGTTAGCTTCGTTACACCGTTAGCTAACCTTAACACTGAGTTCGCATTCCTGCGTTCGTCGTTCCGTGCCTGTTCTGTTAATTTATTCCACAATAGCTGTTTTGTTTTGTTTTTTAGGTCAAAAGAAAGGGTAAAAGAAAGGCACTCATTTTGTTTAATGATTTATTTGTAGATGGAGAGCTTAACGTTCTGGAGGATATTTTAACTGATGCTCCAGATCAAGATGATGAGCTTTACAACCCTGAAAGTGAACATGACCTGAACGAAAAGAAAGGTAAGCGTGTTATTGTGTATTTATAAAGATATATAGCGATCAGCCATAACTTACTTAACCAACCACTTAATATTGAGTAGGTCCTAATGTTTAGCCACCCATCATGACCCTGTCGCTAGCTCACCGGTTTTCCTTCCTTCGTGTGTCCTAACCACTGCAGACCAGGAACATCCCACAAGAGCTGCAGTTTTGGAGTTGCTCTAATCCAATCTTCTAGCCATTATAATTTGTCCCTTGTGACAGTAACTTAGCTACAGGTACCATATCTTGTTATAATGGCGACTAGGAATCGTGGTATATTTTAGGCAGTAAGTGAATATTTTGTCTCTGAAGGCAACCATACATCTATCGAATATTTTAGTAATCAAGTATTCTACCAAAGATTTAATTGAGTAATCGGATAAATTGTACTTTTGCTTAATTAACCAGCAATGTAAAATATATAAGAGAAACAAAGATTAGTTTATTTTTATAAAAATCAACTTTTATTTTTTAAATGCATACAGCATTTTATCAAAAATAAACATTGTCATTATTCACAACACAAGGAATAGCTTAAAGTTTTTTAAAGCCTTTTCTCAGATGCAAAAACAAAAGGTATTTCAAATGACTTTAAGTATCAAAAAAAATTAAGGCACACATTAAAACAAATTTTTAAATAATTTTATCGCTCCTTTTTATTTTGCAGCACCGCAAAAGAACGCTCCCTCAAATCAATACACAGCTAACTGTTTGCGTCTCCTTCCGCTTGGTGGGTGACGTTAGCGCTTCTTCTTCGTCAGTGTTTGCTGGCGGCTTGCATCCGGAAGCGCACTGTGTCACGCAAAACAAATAATTGCGCAAAAGCATAACACAAGCTTTTAAAATTAATTAAAAGAAGCCTCGAGGCAGAAGATTTTGCCTCGATCATTTTTTGTAATCGAGTTACTCGAGGAATCGTTTCAGCCCTACTCTGAAGTGTTGGAAGCAAAAAAAAAAAAATGGAGAGTAAGGAATTGAGTGATTTTGACAAATGAGCAAAATGTGATTACTTGAGGACTGCAAAGGAACAATTCCAAAACTGTAGCTATGGTGGGATCTTTGCGGTCTGAAGTGGTCAGAACCTACCAAAAGGAATCGAAGCAAGGAAAACCGGTGAACCTGCAACAGGGTTATGGGTGGCCCAGGCTCACTTATGCATGAGGGAGTGAAGGCTGACCCGTGTAAGTTTAATTGATTAAGTTTAATGCTGTGTATTATTGTTTTGGTAGCAAACAGGCGACCTACTCAATATTAGGCAGGTGATGATATAGTTATTGCTCATCTTTTTTTATTTTTTATTTTTATTTATTTTTTATAAATATTCAAGACGACCTAATGTTGAGACAGGATATAGCTGAGGTCTAATGGTAATGGTCATTGCTCAGCTGCTGGGATTTGAAAGTCTCAGCCACGTACTCACACGTACAGTCCCAGACAGATTTGGACACACCGTCTTTTTCAATGTATTTATTCAAGGTGTCACCCACGCACCATCACACCTCCGTGCTCCACAGTGGAAACCACACATTCAGAAACCATCTGTTCTACAAAGACAGAAAATGGTAGGTAGATCCAAAAATCTCAAATTGGGACTCATCAGAACAAAGAACAGTTCCACCGATCTAATGACCATTCCTTGTGTTTCTTGGCACAAGCAAGTCTCTTATGCTTGTTGTTCTTCCAAAGTAATGGAAGAAAATGGTAGCACTAGGTCTACCTTGTCTAGAACAGTCCTCATGAGAGCCAGTTTCAATACAGCATTTGATAATTTTAGCGACTACACTTTGGGGATACATTTAAAGTTCATGACATTTTCCGGATTGACTGGCCTTTACTTCTTTTTACTTGACGGAGTGTTTCCTGCCATAATATGGATTTGTACAGTAGTTGTAGTAGAACTGTTGGTCACATGACAACTGATGGGTCTAAATCACATTAAGAAAGCGAGAAATGTCGCAAATTAAACTTCATTCCAGGTTACTACCTCGTGAACCTGATGTGAGTGTGCCAAGCTGCCATCAAAGCTAAATGTAGCTACTTTTGGACAATATGAAACATTCTGGGTTCATAGTTTCATACATGTTCTTTGATAATATGGATGTCTTCAGTATTGATGTACAATGTTAAAGGGAAAAAAAAAACATTGAAGGAGAAGGTGTGTCCGAACATTTAACTGATGAGCTGAAGTGCCTGTAAGAAAAGAGAAGTAGAGCAGCAGTTTGAATTGATGATTTGCCAAATTACATAGCGTTGTTTATTTCTGGTTAGAAATGCCTTATATACGTTTGTATTAGGAGTAATATTGTAATATGGGTTTTCAGGGCAGTCAGAAACAGACGCTTTTGTTAGAGGAAGGAAGATTGTGGCAAAAGCAGTGGGGGAACAAAACTAACTGGTGCTCTTTAACTGGCAGAAATTGTGAAGTCTGATCATACACTGTCATGTCAAGACAGCATCTGTAGACCCTAGAACAGCTACACAATTAATTGACAGTAAGAGTTTGTTTATTTATCCATTTTCAAGGTTCAAAGCGAAAGAACGAGCGTGGAGACAGCCACGACGCAAAGCGCCTAAGATCTTCTGGCCACTCCACCAGGCAGCCGGTTAAAAGGTCCCTATCTTCCGGCAGAGCCATTGGGAAAAAGATGACTAGTCTAAGGGACCGACATCACCCTGATGACTTTTATGAAGACCGGAAGAACCACTCTAGCAGAGGCAGAGCGCCCAGGGCTGATCTCTCCAAAGGGCACAGCAGAGAACACCAGAGGAGGATCAAACCACTGATGCCGGAGCTGAATGAGGTATGTGAGGCACTTAAAAAAAAAATTTATTATTTAAACACTTGGTTCACACTTGGTATTAATATTCGGTTTAGGCGATCAGATCAAAACAAGACAGCACAAGGTATTGGGTCAAATGTTTTCCTGAGATTTGATTAACCCGGGTGGCTTGCAGTGTTTTTTTTTGTTTTTTGTTTTTCTTTAATAGGCTACATTTTACAAATTTAGAGCAGCACTTTTGAAATTTTCTACTTTTGAAATTTTCTACTTACAAATATAAAATAAATGGGTGACTGAGGTCTTGGTTTTTTGGCGGTGAAGAAATTTTATAATTCTACTGCTTTCCAGCCCCCCCACCCACACACACACCTCGTGTCTCTTAATGTGCAGCTCAAATGTTTTTGTTCTTCATATAGTAATGCATGTCTGTGCTTTTAGAAGCTGAGGAGGACAAGTGAAGAGAGCGCAGGCCGGGTCAGTCGCTCCACCAAAGAAGATGAAGAAGAAGAAGAAGTACGGTCAGAGGAGTACGCTTCCGAGCAGGAGACTGGAAGTTCTGTGGGCTCCTCTGAAGGCAACCGTTCTGACGCTGAGGAAGAGGAGGTGATGGAGGATGAGGACGAGGAAGGAGAGAAGGGCCCGGATGATGATGAGGATGAGGAAGAGGAAGTTGAGGGAGAAGAAGGAGAAGAGGAAGACGAAGACTATGAGTTGGAGGACGGCGACCAGCAGGAAGGGAACGAGCAGAACGATTACGACACGCGCAGCGAAGCCAGCGATTCTCAGTCAGAATCCGTGTCCTTCTCAGAGGGCGAGTCGGTGCACTCTGGCTCAGGCTCCGAAGCCTCAGGTGAGCGGCTGTCCTCATCGGCATCATGTTTTAAATCACGGTCCTAGTGGTCAGCTTTACAGCTTGATACCAGGTTCAGTTAATCATTGTTTTGGCAGGTATGACTCGATTTGCTCTTGTAGATCATTTGAGTAAAACAATTTCAGATTTTGACATGTTACAGGCAGCAGTCGATTCTGAAGCAGCGTGAAGCAGTCGTTTGCAAGGCCATTTTATTTAAAAAGGAGCTATTCTGAAGATGCAGGGACAGTGTAACTAACTGTAAATCTAACGTATAGGTCCAGTTGATTTATTAGTACATATAAAATAAATGGTTAATATTTTAATCTGTTCTACATGTTTAGCAGTATGTTATGCGATTTACCCCAACGTTTGTTAGTTGATTCAATTAATTCAATAGTTGGATCAGTTTGCGATTCAGAATCAATCCACACATTTTAATTTATTTAGGTAGCCTTTAAAACTTTTTTTTTTACAGTGTGCGTATCGCTGCTTCTCTTGAGTTATGGGAGGTTGGTGCATAACCAATACCTACTGGGTTTGAGTGTGGAGTGGAAGACTGGAAGGGGGGGGGAGCTTATAGTTTTGTACAAGACCTGGTTAAGCAATCGACATCAAAATTGACAGCATTGCACTGCTTTTCAAAGTTTTAGATGATTGTAGGAGTTTTTAATATTTTTTTTAAAGTCCTGTAAGAAGTATATAGCTTGTTGGCTATGTTTGAATGTTGAAACGATTCGAATCAAATCGACGGTCTACCTGTGATTTACAGATCAACGTAATACTATAGCATTATAGAGTGAAAACTATTCAATTATGAGCATTATCACTTGCACTAAAATACTGATTTTCACTGGTGGCCTTGGATCATTCATAATGATTATCTTGGACTGTAATTAGAAGTTGCTGGAATTATAAGACAAAGCCAACATTTAATTCCCCTCTCATAATATTCACTGTTTTATGTGATGAAATCTCTCTCCCTCCCTGTCGGTCTGTCGAGTTTACTGGACAAAGACGCACTAAATTTATAAGTCAATTCTGTTGCTGCATGATACATTTATTTTCTCCACAAACATAAACATTAACAATTTTTACATTTCCCATGCGCATTCTTCACATGGAGAACAAGCCAAACTTTCATCACTTTGAGCTAAAGTCTAACAAGCGTCAGTGAAATGCCATGTATGGGATTAATTGCTTCAGAATGGACTGTACCAATGCTAAGCAATCATTTTAACCATCTTGAGCATCCACCTGACATTCCGTCACGTCATTGGTGATCCTTGTAAACAAACAAGGCTGTACAGAATCTTACTAAAGTAAAGTTATAATTATAAGTCTGTAATAGTGTTACTACAGGTTGCTACCTGGATGTGTCCACTTATCAGTCTAGCAAGTCTAACATATACAAAGTTCAGAGCTAGAAATCCGAGCCCAGGTCATCTAGACAAGACATTTATTTACATATACATATATACATTCTAACAGAAGGGGCTGTTCTCCTATTTACTATTCAGATAAGGAAAGAAAAGAGAAGAAGCACGCTAGAGGGATATCACCAATCGTTTTTGATAGAAGTGGAAGCTCAGCTTCAGAATCATGCACAGGTATTAAATAATCCCAAATAATTCCGTTTTGCATATATATATTCAGCAGCTCATACACTAATTTAATAAGACAAATTATTAATTATGGAAGAGGTGGTAGTCTTTGTGTGGTTGTGACCGATCAACTGTGTAAGCTGACCTGCCTCTGCCCTGGTAGCAGTACAGGTTCAGAGCATTTAGTCTTAGCGAGGAATGATGGATAACATCATTTACCCAAAAAAAACAAACAGACCAAAAAAATTAGTTGCTCATTTAAAATAGATTTTAAGGTTTTGCTCTAGATGTACGTGTGTATATACATATTTTTTTCGTGTAGGTTATTTGTCATTCAGTGGCAGTGCAGGACAGATTACAGAGAGTGGAATTAATACAATCGCGTCCATGCACATCTGTTGGCCACCTGGTATAGTGTAAAATTTCAACAACAAAACACTTTTATTTCAGCCTCTTTCAGAGGCTTCTGAATGAAGTTCAGTGAAAATTTACTGGCACTTCTGGCTCTATAAATTCAGTGGTGGGCAGGATTATATGCAAGATAAAATGTGTTCAGTTATCCGAATGTTAGAAAACAAGGCTGCAACCAATAATTATATACAAACAGCTAGATGATATATCATCTTGTATATGATTTGAAATGAAACATGCATATAAAATGCCCACCATTTTACAAAAGTATAATTTCCAATTAAATTTTATGTACACTTAGATTAACACTTAAGTGTTTGCTTCTTGCAGGCTCCGAAAAGAAGCACGAAAAGCTGCCGTCGTCTGTCCGTGCTGTGAGTAAAGGTAAGAAATATTCCCAGAAGTTCAAACAAGGCTGCAAACATCATTGAAAACGTTTTGTGTTCTCAATTTGTAATTTTTTTTTTTTATTCCTCCTCTACTGTCATTTAATAGATCAAACCAGCAAGCTGAAGTATGTCCTCAGAGAAGCTAGATACTTCCTGATTAAGAGCAACAACCATGAAAATGTTTCTCTTGCTAAAGCAAAGGTGTGTATCTTTGTCGCATCTTTTTTTTTTTTTTTAACAGTTTTATCTCTAAAGAATAGTGGTAATAGGAAGGTTTGCTCATTTGCTGCTGCCTCCAGGGGGTGTGGTCGACCCTGCCCGTGAACGAGAGGAAGTTGAACGCGGCATTTCGCGCGGCTAGAAGTGTCATACTTATATTTTCCGTCCGGGAGAGTGGCAAATTTCAAGGTGAGTTGTTCAAGGATAAAATTTGCATTTTTATTTAATAATATTTTAAAATAATTTATTTAAGATTACAATCACTGCACATAATTATGACATTTCTAATTTCCAGCAGTAAGCTTCGTAAAGTGTCTGTCCTTTTTTTTCTTTATTTTTTTTTGTATTAAAATGTCATTAGACTTGTCCCCCCCCCCCTCCCTTTTTTATTTTATTTTTTTTTTTTTATTTATTTATTTTTTTTAAGTGTCCTGTTTTTGGGTTCTTTTCAGGTTTTGCTCGACTCTCATCCGAATCTCATCATGGAGGTTCTCCTATCCACTGGGTTCTGCCTGCAGGCATGAACGCCAAGATGCTTGGAGGAGTCTTCAAAATCGACTGGATTTGCAGGTAGCTTTGACTTCTACGTAGCGTATGATCCTTTATAGAGCATGTGTGGTTCTCTTTTCCTCATAAATCATGTACGTTAAATGTTCTTCTTCATGGACCTTTCAGGCGGGAGTTACCTTTTACAAAGTCAGCACACCTTACCAACTCCTGGAACGAACACAAACCTGTGAAGATCGGACGTGATGGACAGGTTAGTTCTTTTTTTGGCTGTCTCTTCCTTATACAAGTAGTCCCCGACTTAAGAACATTCAAGTTACGAATTTCCACAGATACGAATGGACCGCGGTTCTACTTTAGGTTCAGTCACGAATGCTCACGTGTATTATGCAAAAAAATAGACATGGAAGTGCACCTGATACCTATATTTACAATTGTGTACAGTATTTTCAGTTTGTAAGTGAAGGTATAAAATGTCTTAAGTCCAGTATATTGTATGTGTGAGGGGAGGTTCGGGAGGAATGAGTGGTCATCTCCGATTTCAATGAATCAGTCCGGGAGCATGATGATAGAAAGTGGCTGTCCTGTAAAGCTGTCCTCATGGTGAATAATTCTAATTTCGGAAAATCCTCAACAAAGCAGAGTTCACAGTCAAATACAGTGGAAAACAGCTCTGAGACAAAATGGTGTCTAGGATTCCCCTCACGATTTAAAGGGGCAGAGACAACACTTGCATTTAGATTTATTTCCTTAGCTACAGTTATTATTATATTATTATTTGTGTGTGGTAGTGGGGGCCAGAGATTTAGTCAAGTGGATTGGTATGCTTTATATTGTATATTTGTGTGAAAGGCCGATAAGACTCACTTTTTTTGAACTTAAGAACAAGTCAGACTTACGAACGTACTCCCGGAACCAAACTCGTTCGTAAGTCAGGGACTACCTGTAAATTGTGGTTAGAATAAGAATATTCCTGTTGTTTTTTGTGACAATAGAAATTTAAACCAAGGTTTCCATCATGGTTATGTGAGGATTTAAGGTCCATTTCCCCCTCACACACTCACCTGTATACCTTTTGTACATCTAGAGGATTAAATGCCATATCCAGTAGATGGCACATCAGATTTCCATTTAACTTGTAAAACTATACAGTTTTCTTTTAATTTTATGGCAGCTGCTCTGGGACACACATTTGTCTCTGTTTAAGAGATTTAAAAAAAAAAAAAATGTCCGGAACATCCAAAATATTTGTCCTTTGGTTTTGATTGAAATGATTTTTGCATGTCTTCATTCTTAATTCTTTTTCTCATTGTTTCGTGACTGCAGGAGATTGAGACCAACTGCGGCCTGCAGCTGTGCATGCTCTTCCCTCCAGATGAGAGCATTGACTTGTATCAGGTTATTCATAAAATGCGCCACAAGAGGAGGACGCACTCGGAGCCTCGTTCCCGGGGCCGCCCCCCACACAGGGAGCCCGCCCCCCGAGACCTGGGAAGGTTAGAAATGTTCATTGGACTGCTAGTGCGCACATGTGTCACATGACGGGCCAAAGGGAGCGTGTTGTTGTTTCCTTCTTCCTACTCGTCATCCTCGAGTCCTCAGAGAAGAGCCACACACAAAAAAAACGAGCTGACCAGAGCTTTCCGGAGCCTACACGTCCAGCGGCTGGCTGTGTTCTGTTGTTGCTGTTAAAGTATATGCCCTTTTAAAAGAAGCATAACAGTACAAAGCATAACATACTAATTTTTTTATTTAATGAATGTACGCTAATGTAAAAAATCCCACTGTAACTCCTAATTCACTTAAGCCTGGCAGTAGTTCAGTTAACATTTTCTGTAGCGGTAGCATTAAGGTGCATTCTCTTTGTAGATGAGTCTGTGTTTAAATTTCTCCAAAAGCCTTTTCTTTCAGGAATTTCCATGAGGGAAACTATTTAAAGGATCCATAATATATAAGCAGAAGATGGCGCATCCATTTGAGAGGCAGAAAGAAAGCGTTGGTTAAAACAAACGAAAACAAAAAAAAAAGTCTTTCAAGAAGAGAATATTTTGGGACTCTTTCACTGGTTTCCAGTTCTGTCCAAAAACAGCTTGGATGGGCGTTCTTTTTAAATGTCGATAGATGGGTGTGCAGAGCATAGGAGAAAGGAGTAAGGGAAGGAAAGAGAGCGAGAAAAAGAGAGAGCCAGGGAATGAGGCGAGAGCTGGCAAGTTCCCGGGGAGAGATAGGCCAGTTCTGTCGCTGCATCATGCAATGCCTATGGACTGAAATGATGTCAGGGACTGACCCGTATAGCTCTGCTGTAAATGAACTCTTGCTGCTCAAAGTGGGCCTGAAATGAGCTCATATTTACTCAACTCAAGCAGAAAAGCAAATGGCCCCCAAAATAAAGGACTGAGCAAAAAAAAAAAAAAAAAAGAGGAAGTTTGATGGGTTTTCAGGCTCTAATGCGCTAACCCCCGACCTTTTACTGAAGGACTGTGGATGTTTGTCGTGGCAAAAAAAAATAAAAAATCCCTCCCCTTTTCCAGATCCCTTTATAAAATACACCTCCCTGTCTCCCAGCTGGTGGTAGGTAGGCTGTCATTTCCAAATCAACCCTGACGGACTGATCTGGTGTAGTGCGGCAGAGCACCCTGCCTCCACTTCATCTCCCCTTCCTTTCTCTCAGGCTTCCCAGGACTGAATACCACAAAAGAAGCACTTGGGAGGGGTTCACCATGGGGTTATTTCCAATGGCTGGAGCTCCTCTTTTGTCTTTTTTTTTTGTTTCATTTTAAACGGACTGCATCACACCTTATTGCACCCCTTCTTCCGCCTTACCAGGCCGATCAAGTAAAATGTGTTTACCAGGCCGTATACGGCTAAAGAGTAAGCTGGACTGTTGTATGAACTTTTGCTATCATAAATATTTGCCAGCGTTAACAGTCACAAAACTACAAGAAAGCGGTATGTCACACTTTCAAACAGAATTCTTTTTCTTTGGCTTTACTGTTATGGTTATTCTGGGTCTGACATTTGGGTCAGAGATTAATTCACTAGAGTCATTTTTTTTTTTTTTTTTCTTGGGGTCAAATGGGCTAATAATGCACTGGACAATACAAATTCTGAGATTCATAATTACTATGACTTTGTAGTATGTTTCTGATATGACCTGTTGATTTTCAAGACATTTATGCCTAAAATATCATCATACTCTGTAAAAAGCACTTCAGACAAATAATTTTTATGGATGGATTAAAAAAATGTGTGAAACTTGAGTGATGTTCAAAAGGTATTGTAATAACTGTGGAAAAGTACAGGACATTTCATAATTTTTTAAATTTTTGTCTGGGTGTGTTTATTATTCAAGTTTGATGATGTTTTAGGGGCTAACCTTATGTTACTCTAAGTCAGTGGCTGTCCTTTTGGTGGACTAAACAGAAAATGACATGGTTAGTAGCTTATTGACCTAGGTGTGTTGAGTATCTCAGTCTTCAGTGAGGATAGATTATGAAGCTAAATATAATTTGCATCAGAAAAGGATAACAAGATTACCTTGATGTATGTTTTAGTTTAAGACATGTTAATTTATTAAGGCACATAATAGGCTTTTTTATGTCGAGGGTGGTTTTATTTCTTTTTTGAGTTTTCTGTCAAATGAAAAAAGACGAAATGGAATTTTGTGGGAAAACATTTCAGGTTGCAAATTATGTCCGCCCTTTGGAAAGACAAGTTCAGAAGTTACATTTGCAAGAAATGCAGCTTCATTATCAATCTATATAATGTACCTTTTAAGCAAAGTGTTGATTCTGAGGAGGTAGGTTGCTCAAAATTGACCCAGTCCAGAGTGTAAGAGTTTCAGGAAATGGCATCACTGTGTTATAATTTTCTCTGCAGAAGTGATGAGCTCATCAGTCTAGGGGCAATTCCACGCTCTTCAGCACCGAGTTCATTATGTCAAATGTCATATTATCGATTCTGTGATGTAATTTTCAATCATGCTTTTAAACTGGATGTCATAAAATGAATGAATATGCCGTGGTTGAACTTCATGTTGAACAGTTGTGGAGTTTCCCTTTAAAGAATGTGTTGAGAATTGCCTAAAAGAGCTCAATCTAAATTAAATGCTGATTTATTTGTTTATTTTATTTTATTGTTTGTTTTTTTTAATGAGGGAAATGACATCAGTTCTACAACAGTGATTTCATACTAACCTGCCTAATTCATATAGGCGTCGTCCAGAGGAATATGACATGCACAACAGGAAGCGACCCAGGATTGACTATCCTGCCGAGTTCCAGCAGAGACCAGGTCAATATCTCGCACCGTTCGTCAGAGCACAGGATTAATAAAATCACTTCACTTTTTTGTTTTTTGTTGCAAATGTGTGCGGAAAGTGTACGCTCATATAAGACTTAATTAAAATAATGAAGCTTGAGTAGTATTCATATTACACATGTAGTTGCACAATGTTTTTTGTGACTCCTGCCTCTGTTAGTGTTTTTATATATACACATGCAGATGATTCATTCCCCCCC
>JAQMYJ010000017.1:4472685-4534185 GCA_030014305.1 Clarias laeviceps
TTTTTCATTCCCCCCCCCCCCCCCCCCCATACTAATTATTTTATCGGTGAAATTTCTATTTGCCGCCTGTTCAGGTTTTATGCAGGACCCACGCAATCAACCTGTGGACAGGTAGCTCCCTCGCTCTGATACCACACACATTTTTCACACATTAGTGACATTTATTAAGCGTTTTTGACCTTTACACGTTTATTTCCTGCAGGCGCTTCTCTGGTGTAAGGAGAGACGTGTTCCTCAATGGCGTGAGTTTTAAATCGTCTAATGTTGTAAATGTAAAGAATTTAATTTCTGTACGCTCTTCATTTTTCATTATCAGGACATGGATTTATCTGTTAAATGATTTTATTCTTTGTCCTCTGCAGTCTTACAATGATTACATGCGAGAGTTCCATCACAGCATTGGACCTCCACCTCCATGGCAGGGGATGGTCAGAACTTTTTTTTTTTAATTACGTAATTTACGCTTTACTTCTAGCATATGCATCTGTCAGTCAGTAATTTATTCATATGGTTAGTTCATAAGTGTATTATTTTTCTTTCTTTAAAGGCACCATATCCGGGTATGGATCAGCCTCCTCATCATCCCTATTACCAACATCATCCTCCCCCGCCCCAGACTCACCCACCGTACTCAGGTCATCACCCCATGCCCCATGATGCCCGCTTCAGGGAGAAAAGGGTTGTTCGTTCCTTTTCCTCCAGTGTGGTAAGGCATCATTAGAGCAAGTTTCCAAATACATAATAAATTCTGTAACCTTAGTTGCTTTGTTTCTCTGTATTTTCATCAGAAAACTGTCAAAGCCAAAAAAAATCTGGTTTTCAATTTTGTGAATTAAATGTCACATGACTATACTAAATGAGTTTTCATTTGTAAAGCCACACATTATCCCATAAACAGTGGACAATTTTTGATAATTCTGTCAAGTCGTTCAGTAAAATTCAAATGCATCATGAACAATAATCCAGTACATTAAATGTCAATGCACTTTTAGTTTTCAGATAATGGCGCCTGGCACAAAATACCCATAATGCATTTTGCTATTTGTCTAGAATGTTAATTTCCATTAAAATGCAATAGCTTTAAAATTGTTGGGTATTAATCCCTTCTCAATCAGGTATTGCACCGCGGTGATGTTTACCGTTTTACATGTTACAGCACGACTATGACATGCGCGTGGACGACTTCCTGAGGCGCACCCAGGCGGTGGTGAGCGGTCGCCGAAGCCGGCCCAGAGAACGCGAGCGTCAGAGAGAACGCGAACGACCACGAGATGCGCGGAGAGAGCGTGAGAGAGAGCGAGGCCGCGAGCGTGACCGTGACAGAGACCGCATCAGAGACCGTGACCGAGAGAAAGAAAGAGGTCGCTATCGCAGATAAAACAAGGCGGTCTCTACAGCTTTTTTTTTTTTTTTTGGCTTAGTTACTCATTAAGGATTCTCTATTGAAAATCCCTTTTACTTTCTGTCCAGATAATACAACCCTTTAAGATTTTGTTTTTCCCTTTGTAGATAATTTTTGCCCATGTACAACTCCTAATCTGTATTTCAAAAAAGCTTAAGTATTATTTTTAAAAATGTACATTGTTTCACACGAGATATCGTTAGTATCGTGCATGCAGTGTTTTCTACTGTGACAACCAGACCCCCGCCCCCGTTTTTTTTTTTTTCCCCCCCAGCACTGTTTGCCACACTGGCAATTTCGTCCAGTCCTCTTACATACCATGTGTGTTTCTGTGTTTAAGTTTAGGACAATTGTACATCCTTTTCTCCTAGTCCGCTCTGTAACTGTCTCTGTGGAGGGGCTACGATACTGCACACTTGTGTCTGTGATATCTGTAATTGTACATAGCTTCTGAATGGACTGTTAAGCAGTGCAACAGACTGCAGCAAGGTCTTTTATCTTTACATATGGCTTTATGTTCCAAATGTTATTATGAGTTTGTGGGTGAAAAAAAGCAATACCACCTTATTTTCTGTTTAATCACTTATGTATACTGTAAATTTCTTGAAATGAAGGTCAGTAAAGCAACATGCTAACTGTTTTTGTCAGAAAAGTTGTACCTTTTACTGATATCTTTTATATGATTAAAAAGGAACACTGTTGTATTTTTTGATGGTTTTTATGGAACCTTTAAAGAGGATGTAAAAAGTAAAAAAAAAATTTAAAGTGCCATCAAAATAGGCTTTGGGGAAAAAACTATTTTATCATATTTAAAAGCCTAACATGATCCAGTGTATAGGGCAGGGGGGTGGGCTCCAATTGTTTTGATGAGAGTAAACTAAAATCTTTCTATTTGGTATCTTTTTGGGGTCAGGGTCGCATTGGATCAGCGAGCTATTCTAGGAACACCTGTATATTTTGCAAAGGTGTCCAATCCATCACTAGGCTAGTGCATTTAAAAGAGGGGAAGCAATCAATTTATCCCACAGTAGTATGAAATTCATGTTTTCATCAGTCAGTTTCTGCTGAAACTCCAATCAATTAACATTCATCTCAGATACCTGGTAAAATGTACTGTATATCTGTAACCCAAACTTGTGAATCACTTTTTGAGTTGTACGCATAAAGCTATGAAACATCTGCATTGTGTCCCAATATGTCCTGAACAGCACTAAATGCCCACTGTAGTGAAATGGATGATGAACCTAAATGGACATTGCCATCAACATTCAAGAGATGTATTCAAGACGAGTGAGTGACAACCTGCCCCGTCTGTGTCAGATGCACTCTACTGATCGAAGGTTAAGCCTAGCTAATAATTTTTGGCTTGCAGAAGATATGGGGAGAGTTCATGTTTGGGTTCTGGATCATTCAGGGAACATTATTTCCTATTTGCTCTTTTGAGAATACTTTCTTTGTAGAAATATGACAGTCAATATTTGTAGTATTTGTTATGGTTCAGAGCACACATATTGCAATCTAAAAAAAAAATAAAAATTGTCACAACCAGGAGCAGTTAAGAGAGCATTCTTCTAATGTTTAAGTAACTGTTTAAACATTGCTCAAACCTCATAGAAACCATGAATAAATTTATATTAATAATGAAAATAATAATTATGTATTTGTGTTAACTGATCACAGGTTTACCTGATGAAGTAATAGGGATGGGAAACTAAGCTTTTCTTCTTAAAATTAGAAGATTTAATACATGAATACATACATTGTATATATTCATTGGGCTCCATAAAGCAAAGAAAACAACTAATAAGATTTGAAATTACAGGAATTGGCTTAAGAACACATTATCAAAACAGAAGTATTTTTTACATACTTTCAATGCCTGATAATTCTTTATGCTCTAGTTTACTTTTGTTAGTAAATTATTATGACAACACTTAGTTTAGAGCAAAAGAGAGTATTATGGCGGCCTCCAAAAAGTACATTTTGAGAGGCTTGTTTGACCCACATGTCTAGTTGTCATCTGTCTGGCATTCCTATCTTTTAGATATTTAAAATTTGGAATGTACTACCACAACCAGATTTCAAAATCTGTATACTGGGGGCCTGCAGCTTATCCCAGGATACTTAGGCCACAAGGCAGGGTACACCTCAGTTGGGGTGTCAATTCATCACAGGACAGACACACACTGTGAGCTATTTGCTGATTAGCCTAATCTGCATGTCTTTGGAATGTGGGAGGAAACCGGAGCACACGGAGAAAGCCTACCAAGCACAGGGAGAACATGCAAACTCCACGTACACACCACACCCAATAAAAGCCTAACCCTGGAGGTGCGAGGCAACAGTGCTAACCACTACGCCACCACAGCTGCTATACATTTTGATTGTTTTAAGATTTGATGAAGTGATTAGTTTTGCTAATGATCAAATGATGCCATGTGTGATGTGATAGATAGATAGAATTCAGAACATGTTCACAAAACTAAGTCCTTATCTTCACACTAGCTGAGTCTAAAAAAAAAAGAGAAACACCTTCATGAGAGACCGTGAGACAGCATGAATTTCCCTTGTTGTTGTTAATATTGCTACGTTTGCTGTTGTTTTTGTTTATATTGCTACTTTTGTTGTTAATATTGATAATTTTGTTGGTAATATTGATACTTTTGTTGTTGTTAATATGATACTTTAGTTGTTGATATTGATATTTATTCTTGTTAATATTGCTACGTTTTGTTGTTGTTACTGTTGTTAATATTGATCCTTTGTTGAGGTTTTTGTTGTTAATATCGATAGTTTTTTGTTGTTGATTTTGTTGTTTTCTGATACTTTTTGTTGTTCTTATTGTTTACCTACTACGTTTTTTCTTTCACCTTTAATCTTTTATAATAATTACATATGTTTATAAATGTTATTATAATGTAATCAACCCTGTATAATTTCTTTGGCAATAATGTGATTTTTTTCGTACATTTATGCCTTCTGAACTGATATTATTCCGACCTACTCCAGAAAAGCGTTGCCATGACTACACTTCCCATCAGCCCATTTCCGAGGGCTACGTGTTTTTAGCGCGACACGCTGGAATGCTGACATGGCGGCTCCCACAGGCTCTGCGCCGCGGCTCGGTGTGAGCGCTGCTGTTCTTCTCTTCATTTCGGCGCTTTGCGTTCCCTCGGCTTTGGCTCTGATTGAAGGACTGTACTGCGGCACGCAGATCTGTTACGATGTCCTCGGGGTGAGCAGAGACGTGTCCAAAGCAGAGATCGGCCGTGCGTACCGCCACCTGGCCCGGATATATCACCCGGACCGCTTCCAGGCTGGAGACCCGGCACTGGCCGGAGAGACCGCGGAGAGCGCGCAGCAGAAGTTCCTGCTCATCGCTACTGCGTATGAAACGTTAAAAGTAAGTCCTAACACACGCATGTGTGTGCATGGCCGGCTGTGACCAGAGGGGGGCGCACTTCATGAGAATTCTTCAGGTTTTCAGTTAAAGATTAGATTAGATTAGATTCATCTTTACTGTCATTGTGCAACGTAAATGTACAGAGCCAATGAAATCTTAGTATATCACTTAGAAATGTCTATATATCTATATCTTTAGGAATATACAGTATAATACAGCATAACTGTGCAAACGTCGTGCAGTAGATAGACGTGTCTGGACGATAACATGTTTAAAAAAAGTAACATGATATACATGTGCACATTTATATGAGTTTTGAATGATACAGTATATATACAGAGTAAATACAAATGGAATTGCAATTGTTTAGCATAAGTTATGGAAGGTGCAAAGATGCATAGTGGATGAAGTGCAGAACTGAAGTTAGAACTGATCACATGACATGGCAGGATCTTATTACATCATAAAATCTAACAGCCAATCATGTTATACTATGCAAATAACAATAACAATCTTTTACGTTTCATTTTCAAATTATTTGTTATCTATAACGTTTATGGCAGCATAGCGCTGTCACGTCGCACCTCCATGGTCCGGGTTCGATTCTCGCCTTGGGTCAGCGTGCATGAAGTTTGCATGTTCTCCTTGTGCTTGGTGGGTTTCCTCCGGGTGCTCCGGTTTCCTCCCACAGTCCAAAGACATAAAGATTAGGCTAATTTGTTCCCAAATTGGCCACAGTGTGTGAATAAATGTGTGAGATGCCTGATGCTGCATTCCCTAAGTCTCCTGGGACAGGCTCCAGGCCTGCAGGTTTATACACGGGATAAAACGGTACAGACGATAAGCGAGTGATTGACAAATCCTGCTTTTCAAATAAAGACTGAATCTGATTACATATTCTGCAAAGAAGAGATGTAAAGTGGCTTATGTAAGATTCTTTTTTGTCACTATACTACGGACTGTACAGCAAAATTCGAGCAGTTCTTACAGTGCAGACTAAACTTTAAATTTTAAGAATTGAAAAAAAGGGGAACAAAAAATAACTGCAGTCAAGTTGATAGTAGTATATAAGGCAGTTATTCGATAGTGATGTCTAAGGACTATCGAATCGATGTCACAGAACCATGTGGGGTACTGAGTATAGTATTGCTCATATTGCTATCTTTCACAGCATGACATATAAATAAGTTATTGCACAATAGTCCAACACAGTGATTTATATATAATAAGAGGGCTGTGTAGTTTTTCACCCTTTGTATAAATTCACATAAATGACTTGTTTACAATACTTTCAGGTTTTGTGCAAATGCCACACATTTCAAAACAAAAATGCTATTTTTTTTTATACATATGCATTATATTTATTTAATTCCAAAAAGCGATTTAAAAAAAAAAAATTTTTCATTTGCAAGAAGAAATCTTAGTCAAACACATCTTTAAAATAGCGACAAAAGAGCAGTCTCCTTACAAAAATGACATGGGAATTATATAGGATTTATTAACACTCTGATATTAAGTGAAAATTCATCAGTATGTTGAACTGCGCTCAAACATTAGAGATTAAAATGAGCAAAAATACATTTAATAATATAAATAGATTTCTTAACTGTGTGGGGTCTTGATGTTTTTGTTTGTTTGTTTTAAAGCTGAAAATATCATTTCACAAATTTGTCAAAGTATTTCTCGAGTACATGATGCATATCCCAGGATATAGGTTTGCTTACAGATTGCCAGAAAACCATTTAGCTTAAAACAAAAAAATAATTTTTTTTTGCAAAAATTATAAATAATAAACATGTTTATCAGTTAAATTGATAAATTATTTAATAGAAATAAGTGATTTAATAGAAAAATTCTATTTTTTTTGTCTGTTTTAAAGAGTACTGTACATATGTTAACTATCGCTTTCGTAGTCATTTAAAATATTGTTTGAATGTTATTTAAAAAAAAATAAATGTTAACTCTAATAAGCATACTGCGATATTATTTGGCAGCATCTTCTTGCATCACTCTTCATCCAGTAATAGAAAATTTTAAATAAAAGATTTAATTGCCATATACAGTAGCAAAGCATCGAATCTAACTCTTTAAATAGGCGTCTAAAATCCTATACAGTACAAACCTATCTAATGTGTACTAAAAGTAAATGATGACATAATTTCCATGCTGCTGTTTGTGTCATTGTGTATTTAAGTATTGTATGTGTATTTAACACTGATGTTTAATTAGGGTTTGAATTTGGGCGTAACTGATTAAATATGCTCCCAGATTGATGAGCAAACTATGTGGTGTTTAAGATGATCTGAATCCCCAGCTCAGTCCACTCATGTTAAACACAGCGTGTGACTTTGTAATGTCTTTCAGGATGACGAATCACGCAGGGACTATGACTACATGCTGGATCACCCGGAGCAATACTACAGCCACTACTACACCTACTACAGGAGACGGCTGGCACCCAAAGTAGACGTTAGGATAGTCATTCTCGTGACCGTGTGTGCAATTTCACTTTTTCAGGTAGGTCATTAACATTTCAAACGTCTGTCACTCTCATCTTCCAGTCTTCAAAGTAGGGAAGTGACATTATGTTCCATGCAAAAACAATGAATAGAAAGAAAGAACAAACAGGACTTTTAAAATGAGCACTGACTTTGGTCTTATCTGGTGATAAGTAATTATTAAAAGTGATTTAAATAATTCTCGTATTTAAAAAAAAAAAAATTTAAGCATTTTAAAATCTATTTTAATTTTTTCGGTGAAGGAGCACTACCATTTCAGTACACTAGATGGCGTAGGGATGCGATGCTACAAATTCTAAAACAATTTACATATACAGCATTTGGCAGAATACCTTATCCAGAGCAACTTACATTTTCTCCTTTTACATCTGAGTAGTTAAAGCATAAGGGCCTTGTTCAGGGGCCCAACAGGTGGTGCTGGGGTTTAAACCTGGGACTTTCCAGTCAGTAGTCCAACACATTACTGTAACCAGTGATCTACTTCTACCCTATCAGATGTGGGCAGACAGACAGTAACACTAACATTTTACTTTGTTAATACAGTCTTGCTTTTTAACAGATTTGGCTGTTGTTTATGGTCTTGTTTATTCAATAGCGCGTCTCGGTTTTCCTTTCTCTTGAGGTAAACAATAAAAAAAATAGATGCTCCTAAATTCCTCTATACTAAGAACTTATATACTGGACAGTATCACGTTCCAAGAACTCCAGTTCCTGTGTGAAAATGATTCCTCATGCTCCCAGGACCATTTTTTCAAAATATTTCCCTTGCCACCAGGGAAGAAAAACTCCAAAGATATGATAACCTGGTCATTCAGTACATGCAGGTCATCAGCTGACTTTGTTCACTCTGTGGCATCAGTGCCACATAATAAAATTGCTGAGCCTAGACCTGAAGCAATCCCAGATCATAACACTACCTCCAGAGAGTTGTACGGTGGACACTATGCATGATGAGAACAGATAGAAATGATCCCGTATCCGAATGAGGACATTAATGTAAAGGTAGCATTTGACATATAGTCGATACTCTGTGAAAGAAAAATAAATCAGCATGAAAAACTCAAGTGCAACATGATCACAACGTACCTCCTTTGATCATTTACGTTCACATTAATAAATATTTATTGAAGTCATTTCTCATCACTTTGCCTTGAGAGTGTACAAACTTTTGCAACGTATTGTATGAGTTGAACTGCACTTTATTTCCTCCGTAGTATTACAGCTGGTGGAGCAGCTACACCGAAGCAATCAACTACCTTACCACCGTCCCGAAGTATCGCATCCAGGCGACCGAGCTGGCCAAGCAGCAAGGCCTGCTAAACCGCACCAAAGAGAAAGGCAAGAACCGGCGGTCCAAAGAGGAGATCCGCGAAGAAGAGGAGGAGATCATACGCGACATCATAAAGAACAAGATCGACATCAAAGGAGGCTACCAGAAGCCCAACATCTCCGACATCCTGCTGTTCAAGATCATCCTGTTCCCGTACCACATGTGCCTGTACGTGGCGTGGTACTGCTCGTGGGTTTATCGCTTCACCGTCCGTGGCGAGGACTACGGAGAGGAGGAGAAACTCTACATCATCCGCAAGAACATGAAAATGTCACAGGCGCAGTTCGACAGTCTGGACGACCACCTGATACGAACGTTCCTGGAGCGTCGGCTGTGGATAAAAGAGAACTACGAGGTTTGTGGAAACATTTGGGGTTTGTTTATAACAGAGATGCCTGAAAGCTGCACATCACATTACACTTTTATCAGCTCAGTCAGAGTGCGAAACTTTCCCACTGCTTTGGTGTGTTTGGTGATTAAAATAAAACGAGGAGGTGTTAAATGTTGCGCTCGCACCAAACTCGCACATCTGAAGGGGAGAAAAAAAAGTTACATGTCTTCTTTCACTGACATGAGGTAAAATTCTGTTTTGTTTTGTTTGTTAGCATTCCTGTTAGCATTTTGGCACCTCAAATACAGTTCACATGTATTTTATTTACCTTAATTCTTTAATAATTTTCCCAAACATCTGAGGTAAATGTTAATGTCTGCAGCAGTTTTGACTGCTTTCCAGAGCCATTGTGTGTTTCTATCACCTATTTTAAAAAAAATTTATAATTAGCTCGCTAGATCATGATTACACGTTGACTAGCTAAACTGTTAGCCCTATTTGTACTAACACAAAGTCTTCTTTTACCAAATTGTATCAGGGTGGCATGGTGGCTTAGTGGTTAGCACTGTCGCCTTGCGCCTCCAGGGTCTGGGTTCGATTCACGCCTCAGGGTCTGTGTGTGTGCATCGAGTTTGCATGTTTTCCCCATGCTTGGTGTGCTTCCTCCCATAGTCCAAAGACGTGCAGATTAGGCTGATTGGCGTTCCCAAATAGCCCATAGTGTGTGAATGTGTATCTGTGTGTGACCTGTGATGGATTGGTACCCCATCCAGGGTGCACGTGTGCTTCAAGTCTCCTGGGATAGGCTCCAGGCCCCCCCGCGACCCAGTATGCAGGATAAAGCAGTAAAGATGTTGAGTGAGCGATGTATAAATTACCCATGAAAGAGTAATACACAGTGTAATTGTGAAAAATTGGGTGAGGTATAAAAATATAGAAGGGCAAAAATATTTATTGGGGATATGATGGCAGCATTGCGATTGCAACATGATGTATGAAATGAAATGCAGTGTTAAGGCCCATGTTCCAAGGTGCACCTTAATCCTTATTTTACGTGCAAGCATTAAGCTGTCTGACCTTAGACAAAAATGTTAACATTTCAAAGTAAGCATACAGTATTTATTTTTTTATTTTTATATATATATATATATATATATATATATGTAGTGTGTGTATAGACGATTTTTGTGTGCAGCCTTATTTCCAGTGTTTCCAGTAGTCTGGTAATAACTAACTTCTCATTGGTCGCATTTGCAGGTGTACAGAGAAGAGCAGGAGGACGAGATGAAGATGAAGATGGCCACGGACCCTCGGTGGAAGCGCTACAGGCGCTGGATGAAGAGCGAAGGACCCGGTCGCATCACCTTCATCGACGATTAACCGCACATGCCGTACACACATGCATCTGATTATACGATGCTAGTCGTGTGTGTGTGTTAGCAAGCAGACATGTTTACAACAACCGTCTGTGTGCATTTATATCAAGACTTTTGACTGAATGTCAGATATGAATATAATTGAGGGCTGTATCTGTACAGAAGCTGCTGTGATTCCACTGACTCTTTCAGAGCTGATCTGATGTCAGTGTCGGAGCGCGTAGAAGCGCTGTGTGTTAATAGCAATCCGAGCAGTGTGCTCATCCACATCGCTGCTGTCATCTTTGGCCTTTTACTCATATTGGAAGGCTGTCTTTCAATGTGTTGGTACCTGTTTTGCCTCTTTATGCATCCAAGCAAATTAAATATTATATTTTTAAAAAGATATTAAAGTGACTGTTCAAAATTATTGTGTGCTGGTCAACTCACACCTCTGGTGGAACAACCCGTGCGGCAGAAATACAAGATTTTCTGGACATCTGGTACATTTATCCTGTATAAAATGTAACGATATTATACTAGTTTATTGAACAATAACATCAACAACAATATTATACTATAATATAATAATATACTATTATAACATCTTATGGATAAAGTATTTTCTGTGACCTAGCAATGCTGTGTTTTTATGCCGTGCTAATTCCAAGGGAGAGAATTTTTATTTTTTTTTAAAACCCGATGGATGGATAAATTCTATTCTAATGCAGTTAATTTGGTTACATTTCACAATGTTAAATTTGATAATAAATCAACAATAAATGTAGGACACGTCATTCTTCAATCAACATTTATTGTAATGGATGGTTAAAAACAATTCTTGTGTATGAGTTATAAAAACTCAAAAGTGATCCAGGGACAGGGTCATGAGAAAAAATATATATATAATGTATCTCTGGAAAAAACACATCAAAACAACCCAACTCAAATAAAACAAAATAAAACTTAATGTAATTAGTAAACAAATTATGTAAATGCTTTGGCTAAGTAACATTAAGAAATCAGTATTTGGTGGAATAACCCCGATTTGCAATTTTACGGCTTTCATGCATTTTGGTATGCTGTTCACCGGTTTGTCACATTGCTGTTGGGTAACTTTATACCACTCTTTTTGCAAAAAAGCAACCAGCTCAGCTTTGCTTGATGGTTTGTGACCATCCATCTTCCTCTTGATGACATTCCAGAAGTTTTCTGGAGTAAATTGCAAATTGCAGTGGTCTCTAATTTTCCCATATATATATATAGTATATACACACACTGTATATATGTGTGTATGTATATATGTGTGTGTATATATATATATATATATATATATATATATATATTATCGTTTGATTTAGACCACGCCCCTCTACTCTGAATCGCCCAGACAGAATGACGTCAGTGGGCGGGGCTCCAGCCCATGGTTTCTGTGCGTGCAGGAATTCATTCCTGAGTTTCTCTCATTAGACTCCGCGCGTGAGTTTTACCGCCTGCTACCGGCAGCGCCGCGTTAAATACAACACTCAGCCGTCTGGGTCATTATTATTATTATTTTTTTTTTTTTACAAGTTTTGGAGACGTTACAAGTTCCTTGTGAGTCAGAGAAGTTTCACACTGGATCATGTCTTCTTCTAACCCGAGTCTGACTGACCTGAGGAGGAATGTGGAGCAGCTGAGACTGCAGGCCAGTGTGGAGAGAATCAAGGTGAGAATGAAGGCGTTTATTCTGCTTTCAGAGGAAATGAACTGCACACACAATGCACACTTACCATCTTAAGCTTCGTGGAGTGTACGATCACCTAATATACAGAAGAGAGTTTTAATAATGACTGATTATACAGTAGGAGTATTTACAGCATCAGTTGTGTGTCAAGTTTATTATTTTATACAGAGAAGGGAAAAAAACAAGAGTTGCTTATTGATGTACATTTCTGAATTATTTAAACTTTCTTGTTTCAAAACTAATGCTAGGAATATTGAGCAGGATTTATGCTGAAAAAAGCAAGCATGTTAATCAAAATAAGTCAACATTATTAATAAATAAGAATAAAGAAACAGATATTTAGAAAAATCTGTTTAATATTTTTTTATTAATATAAAATAAAATTTTGGATTTTTAATCTGGAAATAGTTTCCCCAAGTTTGCCAGTGTGTAAAATCTTGAATGATTTTAGACATCACAGGAAGAGAATCATTATGGTAATTTGCCCAAAAGCAGTCTTTAACCAGCTTTACCCTAATTGTTCGGCGGCAATTGTTTTAAAACCATTATATTTAAAAAATAATAATTATTAATTATGCATTAGGGTGCCAAAACTAATCTGCATGTGAGTTTAAAAAGAGAATTCAAGCATGCACAGTGATTACATGTGCATTCGCCCTTTCTGGATTTGTTTATCATTAATACGCTGTGTATACAAAAACACTAGGGGTAATCAATGCTTGGGCAGCTTGGCTTGTTTTCCGATAATACACATCCCGTGATGTTTTATTCCTTTTACACAACCTCAAATTCAAATTTTTATTTGTCCCATAAACAGCCATGCACAGTACAGTATGATATGCCAGAAGCTGATACAACTGTCCGAGTACAATAGATATAGATATAGAGTGATAAAAATAGAATATTCAGATAGAGATATATAAAGAACTTTTAGCTGAAAAGTTTACAATATGTACAATGTTGCTAATTAAATAGAATTTAAATAGAAGTGTATGAGGTGTTAAGTATAAGTTTATAAATTATACACTCAGTATGCATGCGCTTACTTTTAAAAAAAATTTATTGGTGAACAAGTCACACCTTTAACTCTATTCTTATTTGCATTAAATGTTTTGTAATGTTCCTCAACAGTCTCACCCTTTTTTGTTGTTGATGTTAAGGCAATATATGGCAAGAACATTCCAGCTTGTCATGTTATCAAGAAACAACAAAGTGCAAACTTCCTGAAGAGTTTCCCTTTGCAGAAAATGTAAAGTTTTAAACAGTTTTACCTCAGACTGTTGCAAAGCACTGAAACTGGAGACTTCTTCCAAACATTAATTAATAAGTAAATGTATCCTCAAAGAAAACTTCACATATTATTTATTTTGTTACTAAGAAAATATCATTTCACAACACAATCCTACACATTAATATAAACCAATCAGAAGCAAAGTGATACAATTCCAAATGGCGAAGACATTCTGTATATTCTGGCTCCTGGCTCCAGTTAGATAAATGAAGCCACTGGAAAGGAAACAGGTGTCAAACCTTTTATTTGAATCATATTCCCATGATAGCAATGTTAGGTACTTTGGAATAAACATCACATACAGTACATTGAATTGGTGTTGTCTCCACTTCCTGAATCCTATTTTAGCTCATGCCTGGGTACTGATTTGCCTATGTAAAGTTATGTCACTGTTCTGCCTGCAATACAGTATCTACCATGACATTGTGTAGAAAAGTTAGAGGGAAATATATCTTGTTTGTTCCATATTACACAACAACTGATTAAAAACACTGGTGTTGAATTACATATTGTTGCATTTCTGGAATGCAGTTATAACCTAGTTTGAATAACAATACCAAACAGACTTGTTTTTGTTTGTGTGTGTGTGTGTGTGTGTGTGTGTGTGCGCGCATGTGCATGCTTCCTTTGCAAAGGTGTCTCAAGCTGCAGCCGAGCTACAGCAGTACTGTCTTCAGAATGCCCCCAAAGATGCCCTCCTGGTCGGGGTGCCAACAGGCAGCAACCCTTTCCGAGAACCTCGTTCATGTTCCATCTTTTAATCACAAGTTTTGCAAGTACAGGTAATTACATCAGTATATACAGTACATGTACATACAGTGCACATTGATTATCAATTATAAACCAGTAAACTGGTGACAACATCATAGTGTAAGTACCCAAGGCTCGCCCATACTGGCAGGGATCAAAGGTCAGCCCGTCTGGTTTATTCGCACAGATAAGTTATTGCAACACAACTCCCAAAGAAGTCAATGCTGGAGACAGTGGAAAGGTACCAGAACACCCAGTGCATCACAGCCTGCCGCATACACTTTATTAAAGAGTACTTTATTAGTTTCTATCTCTTTCTATATATGAGATCACAATAAGTAAGACATGCACTTTGGGGGACCTTGGAGACCTATGTAAAAGGTAAAGAGAAATATAAAGTAGTACCCACTGCATGCATTGTTAGTGTTATGAAGACATAGTTCTTTTTCCTCATTTTTCCTAAAGGGTGCCAATAGTTTTGGACTCCATTTTCTCGCTTGTTGAGAAATACCCCTCTCAGTCTATGTGTAACTTTGCTCACTACTGTATGATTAATCAAATGCCCCACACACACACACACACACACACTTTCACGTGTGTGATATTTTTATCCCCAAGTGTTGGACACATATCCGGTCAGCTCTCCGCAGTGTTGCTGTGTGATTTCCATGGACTGTATCAACAGGAAAATGGAGTCATGGAGTCATGGTGAAGGAGATATGAGTGGTTGTGTTGTATCCAAACAGAAAAAAAAAAAAACCTGCAGGAGTATTAGCTTAACGAAGCTCATGCAAGCTGTGTGTTTAAGGAGTTCACAGGATAGATACAAGTGAAAAGGAAAATGTGGGATTGCAAAAGCCTAGACTGGTTTTAGAATCGGGAAGTGGTCAGACTTCTGCTCTCGACCAGAGGATCTGTACGGTTTCATTTTGTAAAAAAAACATGTGGTTTTGAAGTTATATTTAGTTTTGGAGCAGAGTAGAGGAACGTTTTTCTCTGCCTCTGCCTGTGCGCTGGTCAGAATGCTAGAAATACACTAAAGCAGTTTATAAATCACGTCTGACTGTTTTTTCTCTATTTACTTTCATAGGGGTTGAGTTGGTGGATTCCTGGATATTTTTTCCGGTGCAACGATGCGGCATAAAAATTTTATTCAGTTTCTGAATCAGCATTGTTTATTTATTGATTAATTATTTTATAACATGGATGAAGAAGGTTGTCATTTCTGTGACATATAACACATTTATAATTCGTGAAACGTTCCATAAAAATGAAATGAAAATGTTAATGCTCATGAAATGTTTTATTTTTATGTATGAGATTCATTTCATTAATTATTCATTATAGAGAGTAGCATGATATATTGGTGCCTTATAAAACTAAAGTCATATGAGACCTTTCTCAGTCTTGACAAGTTTACTTTATATATATATATATTCATACACTAAAGGAATCTAAAATAAATATTACTGATATGATATTTGAGAGTTTTGCAATAAAGCTAAAGTGTTTCGCTCATTCTGCTTATCTTGTGTTCACTTACATTTATAATACACCTATATGTACACTTATGCACACTCATAAACTGTTAGCAGTTCAGTGTTTAAGTTTATGGTAGGATGCTCCAACACACACATCTACACACTCCCCTGGGACGACTCCACCCTGGCCTCTGAGTAAACACATGCCTGCGTTTAGCCTGTTTTTGCTGGCTTTGATCTCGTCCTTTCATTTAATTTACCCTGCCCTTAGACTACATTTCTGGACCGGACCAAAATGACATGCATCAACCAGAACGTGATCCTGAAGCCTAGTCAAGATCATAGTACAAAAACAGCAGAGAGAAAGAGAGAGAGAGTTTGGTTTGAAATATGAATCCATTTTTTTATGTTCTGTTCAAGCTTGCCAGGTCTTTGAAACAAAACCAATGGTGATTCCAAATTAAGCCAAACGCTAAGGCAAAATAAAACCACAATCATGACTAACATTACCAAATACAGTGTACTGCATGCAGAATCACTTCATCTTCAGGAAGCACTTTATCCTGGTCAGGGTCAAGATTGAATCCATGAGGTTTGAGATAGAAATACATCCTGGATGATTAATTTAAATTATTGATTTAAACTTAGAGGCAGGATTGATGTGTCTTTAGGATGTGGGAAGGAAACCAGAGACCCCAGAGGAAACCCGGGGAAACATAGAGAGAGAATGTGTAAAACACCACACAGGCTCAGGCTCAAACAAGAGACCTTTGAGCTGTAAGGTGGAAAAACATTCTTTTTAAACTTGAGCAACAGTTTATTTTAATTGATTTTAATGTAATTAATTAATTTAAAAAAAAATTCATTTGGGGGGGGGGGGGGTCATGGTTTTTGGTAAATTGGTCCTGTTTTATTAGTAGGTGGTGGTTTTGTTTGAGCTGGTTTTAAAATGTTATGTAGCTGCTAAGACCTTCTTTACAGGTTTTAAAAGGGAAAATGAGGAAATTCAATAACCCATAAGAGCCGAGACCCATGTTTCTCCTTTAAGAGAAATTATGGGTGAGGTAACACAGACCACATGGAGCACATTTAGAAAGACATCACATGACATTTTTCTTGAATATAAAAAATGAGATGTTATTAAATCATCCAGAATTGTTAAATAGGATTAAACTCGTTTTCAATTGCAAAAAACAAGTTTTTTTAAATTAGCTAGTTCTGTCAAATGTGGTACCCAGACACACAAGTCAAGAATAAAGTCAAAAATCAAGCTGAATAAGGAACTTTTTAAAGGGTTTGTGACACCTGTGTCATCATGGGTTTTATGGGCTACTTTCAAGTCATGTGACTAAAACAAAAACTTTTTTTAGGCAGTGAATGAATGGTAGGAGTAGCTCAGTGGTTAAGGCATTGAATTACTGCTCAGAAGCTCCTGGGTTTGAATCCCACCACTACCAAGTTGCCGCTGTTGGGCCTTTAACCCTCAACTGCTCAGATGTATAATGCGATAAAAATGTAAGGGTGATATTGGTGTCTGCCAAATGTCTTAGATGCATTGTCACTTTGCTTTCAAGACTTTCTGGGCAGCCCTAGTGTATATATGTTTAATCCATACAAAGATATGTACTGTAATAGATTATGTATTTGATATTTTTGTAGCGATATTGCTATAATTAAACTGATGTATATAGTGTTTTATACAAAGCTCATTCTATAACCAGAAGGTTATGAGTTTAAATGATTGTACAAACAAAGAACCAAATAAGCAGGAGTTTATAATCTGTATTAAAAATAATAATAAAATTTTTATAAACATAATAAACTGCTATATGAGCAAAACCATCTCTAAACTTTTCTTGGCACAATAAGCAAGTAAATGAATGCTACTACTACTAGTACTAGTAATAATAAAATGCCTTCCTAAAATCAACGACATTTTTTTGGCTCTACTCCCTTGAGAACAAGAGCTGACATGTGCAAGAACCTGGAGGAAGTGATAACTATCACCATTGTGTCTTTTTCCGAGTTCTACTGTATGTAACTAGATGCCTGATCTTATGATAATACATTTCTTAGGCAACTTCCTCTGCACAGGAATCTGTCCGTCTACGCTGTACGTCTGCAGCTGGTCCAAAATGCAAAGCAGTACTTCATGATCCGTCGCCCATAAAGCCGTAGTATCTCTTCTATGACAATCTTATCTCGACTGCTACTGTCTGTAAAATTTTGAATTAAATGGGGTGTATAGTTATAGGTAAAATAAACAATGATGTCGACCCATATTCTTTCATGTTTTGTATGGCAGCTAAAGAGGAAGATAAGCCGAAGGTTGGCCAAACTTACTTTGATTCTTTCATTTTCAGTGAAACACAGAAAGTTTATTCATTCTTTATACCGCATATTCTGTTCAGGGTCGCATGGGGCTTCAGGCATGAGACAGGGTGCCAGTCCATCACATGGCACACATTTACACACTCATTTGCACACTATGGGCAACTGAGAACACCAATTTGCCTATTCTGCATGTCTTCAGACTGTTGGAGCAAACCAGAGGACCCAGAGGAAACACACCATGCACGAGAGAACATGCAAACTCCACACACACACAAACTCGGCCACAATACTAACCCCTAAACCACCACTGGGACACAAAAGAAAGTTATTTCATTTATTTAAGAATTCAAGACATGAATTTAAGGAAACACCATCCTGATATGTACAAAAAAAAATTGAAGGTTAATAAAACATTATGAGAACATTCTCTGAACTATTTCTTGTTAGCATATACAAAAACTATCATGTCCAGAACATTCTGGGAAGTAAAAGGTAGGTTAGCTCGGTATATAGATATAACAACAACAAAAACAGCAATGATCATAATAACAATCATAACCATAGAAATTTATAATTCTATGTCTAATTTAAATGTAATTAATTTAAATGTAGGCTGCACAGTGGCTTAGTGGTTAGCACCATCGACCTTGCATCTCCAGGTTTCAGGTTTGATTCCTGTCTCGGGTTTGTGCGCCTGGAGTTTGCATGTTCTCCCCATGCTTGGTAGGTTTCCTCCCAAAGACCTGCAGACTAGGATATTTGGCATTCCAAAATTGCCTGTAATGAGTGGTATAGATGGTGAGAGTCATTTAAAAGTAGATCAGGAGTACTCTTAGGGGTCCATGACAATGAAAGGTGCAGTTTGGTGTCTTTATCTATCTGTCTGCCCTAAATAAATGCCGCTTACTAATTTTTTTCATTATTTTGCTTATTTGTCACACTTAAATGATTGAGATCATCTAACAAATTTGAATATCACACAAAGATAACACAAGTAAATACAAAAAAATAATGCAATTTTTAAATGATGATTTTATTTATTAAGGTTAAAAAAGCTGTCCAAACCTGCCTGGCCTCAGTTAGATTTCACTTGCTACACCCAGGCCTGATTACTGCCAAACCTGTTCAATCAAGAAATCAATTAAATAAAACCTGTCTAACACCCTGAGGCATGCTAGAAGATTTTTTTTAAAGCACTACGATCTAAAGAAGTTCAAGAACAGATGATAAACAAAGTAATTAACATGCATCTGTCAGGAAAGACTTACAAAGGCACTGGGACTTGAGCAACCACTGTGATTTGTTTGATGATCTGAAAAATATGCAAAAAAATAAAAATTCAGGAAAGGGAAAATACTTTTTCACCACCTATCTATGAGGCGGTAACAAAAAGTACTGTAGACTAGTTTTGTAACATGCCAACAGATGGCAGCACAAGGCTGCACGCACAGTCAAAAGGAGCGCCTTCATAAGTCAGTGTGCCAAAAGACATCATCTGTGTACATCGGGAGCTGTGCGACTGGTGCTATTCTGACCACATGCATTACCAGGTCTGCGATTTCATCATGGACAGCAAGTTGGAACAAAGAGCAAATGTGAAATTCTGTGTGAAACTTGGCAAATCTGCCAAGGAGACGTTTGACATGATTTGGCAAGTTACTGCAATGAGCTGTTCGAGGTGTTTTGAGGGACATGCACCCCTTCAAGAGCAGAAGAACATCACTGGAAGACCAAGAAGAAATCAGGAAGACCTTCAACAAGCTCAATCATTTGACAACTTGTGCATGATGATCATCGGAGAACAGTCCACAATATTGTTTGCCGGTGTTGGTGTGTCATACGGAACAGTCAAGGCAATCCTTACATGTGATTTGAACATGCACTGCGCATCCCTGAGACGAACTTCACAGTGGAAGAGACCATCATCTTCACAACCAAAAAAGGTGAGACAGGTCCGCAGCTCGACCAAATGCATGCTCGTCGTCTTTTTTGACATTTGCATTCGCCATTGTGCATCGACAATTTGTCCCCAGGGGGTCAGAGGGTCAAAAGCGAATTTTACTGCCAGGTTTTAAGGCGTCTGAGGGAAGATGTACGCTGACAAAACAGCTGGTAAATAAAGATAATCTTGAAACTTTTTGATATTTATCTATCTATTTTTGGGGCAGTCATAAACTGTATACCTTATAAAGCGACATTTACAGTATGTGCTAAGAAACTTTCATGTATTTAATGTATAGGAGTATAAAGCGACATTGACGCCACCTAGTGAGAATAAGAGTTACTGCACAACACGATTCATTTGTTTATTTTGGTTTTTGCGTCTCTCTGTAGGAAATGAATATTGACATTTTTCCTATCGGTCGTGTTGTTTAATAGTTATATTTGATGCAGTTTAAGACATGTAATTTTTTCTACTATGGAATTAAAGCTGAATTATGAAATGCAATGTGTCGTAAAACAACCCGTCATATTTTTCTTTTCTCGAGTGCAATATGAATAAAATTTAAAATTATAAATAATGATTAAAATAAAGAAATACATTTATATTTTTAAACCAGCCACCGGAGTTTTACAGTTGCTGTGGCGACGAGAACGAGCTCCGAGCTGTCCAATGCGCTCGCGAACTTGCAAGTGGGTGTTCATTCTCAGCCAATCCAAGCACAAGGGGGCGTGGCTTGTAAGGAACCTCATCTGGGGAGGGGGAAAGCCCTCGTGAGACACACGTGGGTTCCGTGGCAGTGAAGCTACAGCAGCAGCATGGCCAGTTTGAGTTACGAAGGTTGTAATTTCTTGAGACAGAGGCTGGTATTGTCCACGCTCAGTGGGAAAAGGGTGAAAATACGGAACATACGAGCCAGGGATGACAACCCAGGGCTTCGAGGTGGGTTTAACGCGCGAGCGGAGAGCCGTTTGTGCTGTGACGTCGTAGGAAAATGTGCAGCGCGTGTGTGCTAGCTGTTAGCCATTAGCATTGCGTAAACACCAGAACTCCAGGAGCAGCGTGATCAAACTAATCAGTAGTAATATAATGTTTTTTTAGCAATATGTTGACCAAAAACATCATGGCAGTCGTAATAATTATTAAAATTGAACCATTTTAGTTATTTCTTTGTGTTCGTACTAAGGGTGTGCAAACTTTTGCGCCCAGAAACTTGTGCATAACAGATTGCAGAGTTAATATCGTTTTGTACTAAATGCAACAAAAAACATTCCTACATTTTTTTTCCTGAATTTGTTTTATCTACCATAACTTTCCTTATGCTTAAATATTTGTTCAAATGCTCACATGCTTGAGAAGTTTAATAATTATAATAAATTCATCAAACTCCGTTTAATAATTATGTTCATGTTTTTGGAGATCAGTGGAAGTTGTCAGATCGTTATATTATTTATTATAACATTTTTGATCTGGGTCTGGTCCATGTTGATTATATTCTTTTTAACCCAGAAGGCAGGGGTGTGCAAACTTTTGCACTGGTCTAATTAGAACTAATGCAAGCTTTTATACTGCATTTTCTGCCTGGATTAGTTGTCATATTGATTGTCTCTCTTTGTCCCATGTTTTGCACTTTGCTGTGGACAGGTTGCTTGAAATGCTTAATATGACAAAAAAAAAAAAAAAAAAAAAAAAAAAAAAAATATATATATATATATATATATATATATATATACACGACTCAGGATGTTGTATAAATTCGTCCTACTCATCAGTCTGTCCGACCCACGCTTACCAGACATGTGTATCCTAAAAATACATGTTTTGCTGCTTTAGCGACTCGCCCATAAGTCCATGGTACAACTCCCAGCCACTTGTGGGTTTATGTTAAACATTTAACTTTTTACTTTTTAATTGTGTGTCTGTTTTATTGCACATTTTATTTGCACAGTTAACTTAATATACAACTAGTAGAAATGTTATTAAATCAAAGTGTTACCAGTGTTAAAGCTAGAGATTAAATTATAAATCAAAATTTTTCATGCATCACTACACTGACTCAAAAATCAATAAATAACAAAAATATATTAATGTGTTCGTAATGGTGATGAACCGGTTGATTGGTCACTGGACAGAATTGGGTGGTTTTTAAGTTTGATTGGCGTTGACCGATCAGCCTCAGATATAACCGATTCTGTACCGAGCTCAGAAGCTTCCGAGTGGCACAACAGAAACGCATTTTTATGGCGTTACGTTATCGAAAGTCGCACACATCATAAGCCACCGGTCTGCTTTTTTCTTAAACCTCTGTAAGCAAATTACTCACACCCACTCAATACACACACTTACACCAGTCTCGAAACACATTAAGTGTGAATTAGTTGAAATTTTTTTTACAGTGCTGCAACCGTTCAAAACTATAGTTAGAAGATTTTGAAAAAGTAGCATGGACTGATAAACGAACTATAAATTTTTGCTACTGGTAGGAAATTTTGACAGTGTAGGGAAAAAAAAAGATTAAACATGGTCCTAATAAAGGTTTCTGTCTCTTCAGATTTTGAAGCGAGTTTTATCAGGCTCCTGGATAAAGTGACCAACGGCACCAGAATCGAAATCAACCAGACGGGTAAACCTGAACTTCACCAAGCCTTTGTGCCTACATACATACTCTTCTTTAGTCAGGTCTGTATTTGTGTTTTTAGTCGATAGAATTGGAACCTGATGCTGTGTTTTGCTGTTGTAGCACATCCTCCTGTAGATTTGATGCATTTTGCGTTGCTCTTCTTCTCAAAATGGCTGTAAAAAGTAGTTAGTTGAGTTAACAGGAGTTATGCAGTGTAAAGGATTTAAGAAAGAAATTTGAAACTATTAATATCTTAATTTGAACACAAGAAGACTTTTTTTTTTTTAAATACTCACTTTTTTAGGTTTATTTTTTAAGCTTTGAGTGGTTCATATAATACCGCCACCTAGTGACCGAGAGAATGGTACAGAAGATTAGCAGGGTTAAAAAAAAAAAAAAATTATCGCTTTGTACAACCCTGACGTTTAAACAAACAACTCGAGTTTTAATATTTATTTTATTTGTAGTAGTTTATGTATAATATATTAAACTGTGTATATAAGAACTATAGCACTTGAATTAATTACAAATATCTAACCAGAACTTTTAAAACAAAGGCTATGTTCACATTTCCAACCTGAAATGAATCAATTAGAATTTTTTTCCTGATAAATCAGACTGATGTGATTTATTTTTTATTTTATATTTTTTTAAATGCGTGTCTGGATGAATAAGCTTGATGTTTTTCAGATCAGATCCAAGACACTTTCATATGTGGTCCTAGATTGGACACATTATATAATATGTGATCATGTGACTTGAATGAGAATGGGTAGATCGGAATTTATGTGACTTGTAATGAGAACGTAGCCAAGTTGAAGCCGAGGAATCGAATGGTAAAACTCAATGCCCAAAAAATCTGAATCAAACGGAGACATAGATTTAGAGCCCTAAAGCTAATATATCAGCTAATATATCATTTTAGAGCCTTACTAATATATCAGCTTAGTGAAAGTAAAGTTGCAAGACTTTTACCTTTGCTTGTGTCCTCCACACAGGAACGGTATTGTTTTACCAGCCTGGGCTGCTGTACGGCGGCTCTGTGGAGCACGAGTGTAACGTTCAGCGCTCGATAGGTTACTACCTGGAGGCGCTCATCATGCTGGCACCATTCATGAAGAATTCACTCAAAGCCGTCTTAAAGGGCGTCACGAACGACCCGACGGACCCTTCGGTAAGTAACCGTGACTACGATTGAATAAAATGAACAGTTATGGTTCTGCAGAATATTGACAAATTGTTGTTTTTGTAGGTGGACTTGCTGAAAGCCACTGCTGTTCCCCTGATGAAGAAGTTTGGTATTGATGGAGAGGGTCTGGAAATAAAGGTATTCGACTGGTTTGTGTTTCTGACTGTTAATGTCGAGTATTTTAGATAGAATGAACCTTTTAGATTTTTGCCAAACCTTAAGCTTCATTGGCGTTTTCTGGAGTATTACGATGTCTTGAACAAAATGTTGCCCTAATGATTTATTTATTTTAATTAATTACTTTTAAAAAAAACTCCAAAATACCAATCAGGGAGGGCGAAGACTATCATGTGTTTCCTTTGAGACATGTGACACCAGCCAACCACATCTTTTCGAACTGCTTGCTCTCACACACGCACCGTCACCTGGATAGCGCTATTCGCTCCTTCCGCTTGCGTGAGCTCACAGATGCTCGTGATTGGCTTAGAGCCATGAATGATATGAAAGCACTAGAGTGCCTCCTATCCCTCCACTCTGAGAGAGAGAGAGAGAGAGAGAGAGAGAGAGAGTTCGGCCAATCAGCCATCATGTCACTAGGCTCCCGGCCGGCTGCGGCAGGATACAGCATCACCCAGGATTCAAACTTGTGATCTCCGGAGCTGCGCCGCTCAGGGGTTAGGTTTTAAAATTTTTGTCTTTTTATCGAAGTGGGATTTGGATTATTTTAGCGTCAAGTTTAGCCTAGCTTTAAAACATTCTCTAGTGCAAGAGGGCGAAATTGCAAGATAACCTTAATACCAGATGGGTGTGCCGTGAGTACAAGCGAAATGGAGCTAAATGGAGCCTGGTTTATAATAATTCAATAGCAATTTATTATTTATCAATTAGAAGGCGTGCAATGATCTTGCTTTAGTTGTGTTTTACCATGAAACGCTTAACAAAAACAGCTACATGTTGCGAATCCACCGGTTTTCTTAACATTATAGTTATGGTAAATGCATAAAAAAATATATATAAATTTCTAATGTGGCATGTTCCCTCCATGGAAGGTGAGTGTGTTTCTGGTAGAGACTTCAAATTCAAATTCTTTCAAGAGAAGTTTGATAAATGGTATTTTCAAACACAGCATTAAAATTAATGCAGGATTTTATTATTATTATTAGTTATTTGCTTAACTTTTGCTAGACTAAGACTTCTCTCTATTGAAAGACATTTTGTGCTACTTTAATGGCAACAATAAAACTAAGGTCTTCCTTTCATCTACTTGAAGTTGCTTTAGTTTCACTTAAATTCAGGTCTTAACTCCTGCAATGAAACACATTATAAGGCGTGGCAGCCTGCATGATGATGATGATGATGATGGTGCACTCCATGTAATTAAAAAGCTTCACACATTTGTTTAGTTTTCCCCTCAGGATTAGAGAGATGCAAAACTTTCAGGTGGGGTTGTCTGGTTAACGTTTTTGTTCCCATGTACTTTTTTTTTTTGTATTTCATGTGATCTTGTGTCCGTTTACGTGCCCTGTGTATAGTGGTTAACATCCTTGTTTCCTCAGGTGGTCAGCAGAGGCATGGCGCCTGGAGGAGGAGGCGAAGTGCATTTTTCCTGTCCTGTACGACGGACCATCAGACCTGTGCAGCTCACCGATCCGGGCAAAATCAAAAGAATCAGAGGAACAGCGTATCCTTGACGTCTGAATTTCGATTTCCTGGAGTAGATCTGGTTCTCGCTGTGTGAACTTAATACTTGTTGTGATTGTGATTTATATCGCTGAAGATTATGATCAAGCTTTGCTTAAGGGCTGAATTGGAAAAACGAAATCGTTGAATGCGTCATGGCTTCATTTAATCTGAAATGATTTGCATTTATCGGATTAAGTGAACGATGATATTTGGAGATCAGTGTTTGCATTCGACCGTTTTTGTTTGTTTGTCTTGTTCGGACAAACAAACAAAAACGGAACTGTCTCGTCCATAATGTTCGATTCGAACCCTTGACCCTTACACATCAGATACTCGGTGCGCGTGTCTCCTCAGATGGCCAACAGGATCGTCGATTCAGCCCGCAGCATTCTAAACAAATTTATTCCAGATATTTACATCTACACCGACCACATGAAAGGGGCCAGTTCGGGGAAGTAAGCACGCTTATGTTTTTTTGTTTTTCTTTTTTTTCTCCACTAGGACGAAGACTAATCTGGGACTGTAATACAGAAGTGTCAGTATGTTTAACTGACTGAATTTCTTAAACAAAGTTTGAATATGGTGCTCAGAATAGAAATGTCACCAAACTAATAGTTTCTCAGAAACTACCACAAACCAGGATTTGCGCGCAAAAATTGGTTTTATTCAAATGCAAAACACACACCTTCCTCAATAAAATCCAAAATAAAATTTTGTTTTTGCATATTTGTCGCAGGTACAAAATTCAAATCATTCCAAATTTTTTTTTTTATATTATTCAAAGATAACCCGAGTAAATACAAAATGGAGGTATTCAATGATGATTTCATTTGTTAAAGGGGGGGAAAAGCTGTCCAAATTTGCCTGTCCCTATGTGGAAAAGTAATTGCCCCCTAAACCCCGGCAGCAACAACTGCAATCAAGTCTTTGCGATAACTGGCAATGAGTCTCTTACAGCGCTGTGGAGGAATTTTGGCCCGCTCTTCCATGTAGAATTGTTTTAGTTCAGCCACAGTGGAGAGTTTTCAATCATGAACAGCCGGTTTAAGGATCTCAATCGGATTTAAGCCCAGGATTTGACTAGGACGCTCCAAAACCAAAAATATATTTTCTAAGCCATTCAGAGTTGGATTGCTGGTATGTTTGGGGTCGTTGTCCTGCTGTATAATCCAAGTGCGTTTGAGCTTGATGTCACAAATTGATGGCCGGACGTTCTCCTTCAGGATTTTCTGGTAGAGCAACCGCAAGACGTCCAGGTCCTGAAGCTGAAAAGCCTCAAACCATCACACTTAGACCACCATGTCTGACTGTTGGTTTGATGCTCTTTTTATGAAACGCTTGTTAGTTTTGGGACGCACACCTTCTAAAAAGTTTCCGCATCAGTCCACAGAATATTTGCACAAAAGTCTTGGGGATAATCCTGGAGATAATTCTGTTTGTTTAATTAATCAATGAGCCTATAAGCATTTAACAGACATTTTTACCTTTTTGTCTGTAAGTATGTGGTTACCTAAAAAAGAGATACATTGACTGATCAGTCTCTTGAATGTATTGTATTGTTTTTTTGCCATGTTTAACCCGTTCTTTTCTATTATTGTAACATCCAGGTCTCCGGGTTTTGGCTTGACTCTGGTGGCAGAAACGGTAAACGGGACTTTTCTGAGCGCAGAGATGACATCGACGCCACAGGGAGGAGATTCGGTACTTCCCGAGGAAATGGGCAAGAACTGTGCCAAACTTCTGCTGGAAGAGGTGTACAGGGTGGGTTCTGAAGCTGACACTGGTCTGACTTCGGACCCGATATCACTTATTCTAGGTTAAGCTTAGATGAAGTCGTTCGGATCTGGTCAATGTAATTTGAGAATTTTATTTATTATTGTAATTTTTTTTTTAAACAAGGAGTTAAATATGGTGATGAACTGGGCGTATTGGGGAAAGTACTCAGAAAGCAACACCAAATCAACGACTGCATGTGAAAAAAAGTAATATGGTGAGGCTGCTGTGCGAGTTCTGGAAAGAGCAAGAAACATGCTTTTATGGGGTTCTGCTTTTTCATACTATACACAGGAAGTGTTAATCTGTGTCACACACACTCACGACCATGTGAGTCGGGTTAGAGACATGAATCTGGTGCTGTCTCCAACTCACAGTCCCCCCCACCCTCCCCACCCGGTGGTGCTTAAGCAGCTTCTCATTGGTTGAACACAGAGACGCGGGTTATGGCGCGAGGCAATCACTGACAAAAAAGGTTAATATTTAAAAATGACTGGATCTCTGGCACGCTCCGGGACCACCAGTTTCCAGCCTGTGTGAGAGTGACTGCATGTGTGCGTGTGTGTGTGTTTGCTTTGTGGTTAATCAGTGCCCTACGGTTAGTCCTTGTAGTAAACAGCTTTTGCACAAACACACACATACACACTCGGAGATGCGCATAAAGACATGCACTTGGGTCTTTAACGGAGCAACTCGTATAAATTGGGAGGTTTGAAGTAAGTCTTTATTGTTTTTCTTTCTTTTTTTTTTTGGTTGTGAGCCGAATGTCTGAATGGAGGCGTTTGTGTAAGATTTGCACTACAATTGTTGTTGATGTATATTATTTACTTGCTTCTGAGTTACATTGGATCATTTCGGACAAGCCAGGAATTTTATGGCCTTTTTAGAATTTTTTATTTAATTTCTGTTTATTTCAAATCCACAGATATTCAACATGTTATTTAGATCAAGGGGTATTTAATTTCTGCGTTGTTGCTTGACCACAGTGTTCATGAAGCAACCATGAAGAACCTTTGTTACTATAAGGTCTGTACGGGATGTCCTTTTCGTTGTGTTCGTTAATTAAATAAATCTTAAATATGGAAGAAAGATTTCACGTTTAAATGACTGGTGTATCCCAGACACTAGTGTTTGAGATAAATCCCCCAATCTTAATGTGAGAGACTAAAGATCATAATCAAAGTGATTGCCTCATACTTTGATAACAGTCTGCTTTCTAATGATCGCTTTAGTTGTATCTTTTACGTTTTCTTCTTTTTACGTACATTTAAGGATTTTGCCACTTGATTTACAGAAAGAATTTAATATCAATGATGTTCAAATCAAACTGGGACTTTTGATTGTACAGAGCACAGGAAAAACTCCCTTTATTTCTCTATATAATCCCCTGCTACACTAATGCACTTATCCCAGTGTTTCACTAGTGCTTGGACACCATCAAGGTAAAAAAAAAATCTCAGTATGACGGAGCCTGCGTCACGTCTTGTACGCTAGCCTCCAAGGAACTCCTTTAAACATTCACATCATTTGACACATGAACACATGAACATCATTTGGTGAAAGGTTAGGGCTGTATGGCCGATGTGGCAGTAACATGGAGGTCCTATATTGTGCAGAATCAGTTGGTGTGGTGGGCAGTATGAGGTTGTGCGTTGTCATGCCAAAAAAAAAAATGCAGTTTTGCGTTCTGTCTGACACAAATTCGCACTGCGTTTTTTGGAATCGTTCAGCTGTTGAGATTACACTGTATTATACCCACTAACTAATGGTCATAAATAGGGCATAAACTTTTCCTTTTTTTGTGAAGAACGAAAAAGTACAGAAAGACAGAAATTTTTGTATTAATTGTTGTACAGGATATTTGTTTTTCTTTCACGTATGTGCTTGACTGTATATACTCTGCAGCATTACAGAACTCTGGGTCCCGTTCTCACCAGATTGAACACAACATCGTGTGTCAGATGATGACAAATGAACCTTGAAATTAAACTCTCATATATGTAGTGAGCAGAGCAGAGAAAAAGAGCTTTAATTCTCTCCTAGGGAGAAATGGCACACTTTTTTTTTCTGTTTAATTTTTAGGTTACCTTTTTTAGCATTTGCTGTTCATTCAGTCACTCTAATAATTGAAATAGTTTTTTTTTTTTTGTAAAAAAAGAAGTTTATAAAAAAAATATTGTATATTTTTTGGATAATGTGCCGAATATTGTTTCGCCAGTTTGTAAATGACGCAGGTTGATGTTTGTTCTTGTCATGTTTGTGAATGAGCTGGCAGTGTTTAAACCCCCTACACACACACACACACACACACAATTTGTGTGTAACTGCACTTATCTGCATCCTGTTTGTCTTTCCATTTTTAACCTTCAGGTTCAAATCTGGTCCTGGCATGTTTGTCACTGAATTTTTATTATTAGGTAATTTTTTTTCCCCTGAACCATTCAGACAGTCCCATGGCATTATCTACAGAATTTACAACGGAACTTGTTGTGAAAGGCGACTTATTGAATTTGGTTGTCGCAGAATTCACTAAATTCCCTACAACTCGTTAAACTACGTTTATGTAACGGCGGTTAAGAACGAATCTCGGGTTTAACTGTAGGAAGGAGGGATCTTGTAACTTAGAATCTTTGGGACTTTTCCACCGTCCTGTTTAGACGTGATGTGCCTCATCAGCATAACGCTGTGGTGTTATTGGATCTCAAAGCCCAGTTCCTGGAGATTATATACAGTCGCTGTATGAGTGTTAGCTGAAGTGAAACAGTCAGTAGGAAGGACTCCAGGTGCAGTGTGTATACGTTTCCACTCATCGATTTGCTGTAGGTATATAGCAAGGTAACGTAACATTTTAATTTGCAAAGGTTTAATTTAATATGAAGGAACATGTTTGTAATTTGATAATTGGACTTTTTATAAAAGAAACATGCGCATGAAAATGTTCATCCATGTGCGTCGTTTGTATTTATTATGTGAATTTATAGAAAAAGTTTTGCATTGATCGGATAAAAAATAAAAACATTAGTTGGAACAAAAGTAATGACACCCTTGAAAAATGTGCCTGAGTTGCTTTAGTGACAGATTTCGCACACTTGATTAATCAACTGATTAAACTGTTCAATGAACAGAATCGTATTTTAACTGATCTCTATTGAGAGGTCGAGAGCACTTAACGTTAGACTGTTAATAATATTTCAACCCGAAGAGCCAATATAAATAAAATATATAAATTACGTATATGGATCAAATGTATAGACTATTAATGTATGAGGTTTAAGACTTAGGATACAAAATAAGGAATTAAACTTTTTTTGGCTATAGAGCTTATATAAAGTGGCTTATCCGTATTATTTTAATATTAAATGATTTCAGGATGTTTCTTCCGCAAAGTTTCCCACTGATGCAGTCAGTTTTTGAGGGAATAAGCTTGAGTCAGCAATGAATCCTCAGATTGAATCAGTTACGTGCAGATATCCAGACTGAAAATCTAACTTCTGGACGCATAAGGAGTCACGGCTAGATGAGTCGCTGTGGCCCGAGTCATCTCCAAAACATCTAGGCAGCGTCAATCGCTAACAAACAAGGTCACGGGTTTCTCTCATGGGCGTGCACTGTCTGGCTTTCTGATACAAGACAATGGTAACCGGAATGGATCCACTTTGTTGTAATTTATACAAAAAAACATGGATTTTCTTGCATTGGTGAGCACAGTTGCTAAGGAACCATTGCTTCACTCGGGTAAGAACTAAAAGTTGGTGGAATTGATATTTTACACAACTGGTTATATATATTTATTTATTTATTTATATATATATATTTTTTTGCAAATGTATAATTGACAAGTATTTTTATTTTTTTATTTTTATTTTTTTCCAGTTTAGATGTTTTTCTACGTCAGTGGTTATGGTATGATTAGAATATGTGAGCCAGTCTGTGAAAACTTTGCTAAAGATTTACAATTCACGATTTTCTACATAAAACCATTCTACATTTGATTGTATATAGAAAATCGTGAATCTAAAAAAAAATTGAGTTTCACATGTATATTTGCCATAGGTTGTTCCTCGTACTAAAATGACTGCTGTTTAAAACCAACATGTCATTTCCAGGGTGGCTGCGTGGATTCGAACAATCAGAGCTTGGCGCTCTTGTACATGACACTCGGTCAGCAAGACGTGTCCAAAACTCTTCTAGGTCCCCTTTCTCCATACACGTGAGTCTTTTTTTTTTCTCTCTCTCATTGATTCTTTTCCTATAGATGAATGACATGAATGTCTTGTCAATTTGTCAAAGGCTTAAACGTCACCTTCTTTAAAAAAATAAATAAATAAAATCAGGCTTGAACATCACCTTCTCAAAAAAATCAATCACCTGTGAAGGTTCCTATCAGCCTTTGCCCACCGAACTGTATAAATCTCAGTACAATTGCAAACTTACAGGAATGCTTTTGAACATTTGGACTAAACTCAAAAATATGATTGAATAAAATAGAAAAAAAACCAACTTCTGCCTCGTTCCCAGTCTTTGTGGAACAGGCTACAGATCCACAGTAAACTTGGCCGGGATATAAAGCGATTGCTGGAAATGTACCTCTTAAATTTGGGCACAGTGTCAAGGTGAACCGTTTTGCTCTTGTACAGTAGCTTGTAATGATTTGCAAATTTTTTTTAGGTTTACTGTAACTCATTTGTCTGGTGAGGTTTTTTTTCCTCCTCTCCCGAGCATCAGGTTCCCCTCAGCTTCCTGCAGACTGTGAACTGTCCATTTTCAGTTATCATGGTACCGGTGCTGTGTCCAAATCAAGTACAGTACTATGATAACTGAAGATTGGCAGTGCCAACACAATGCTTCCTGTGCCAGCGAGTGAGATCCTCGTGAATAACTTCAAGCTGCTCCGGTGTCCTGTGTCCTTTTTTTTCTTATTTTTATTTTTGTCACTTTGGCTTGCGTAAAACACATTCAAGCTGTTGTAGCTAGCTAAAATAGATAATCTGCGTAGCTCTCTGCGACTTTAAGTCCAACGTTTACGCCAGCGTCTCCACTCGTACTACATTAGATGGTAAGTGAGACTCGAAGAGCTACAACTATGTTCCTCTGTGACATCACCTAAGCGCCTAACTGCTGACGTCAGCGATAACAAAAACACATCCAAGCTGTTAGACACACAGCAAATATTTCAACGTTTGAATGTATTTTAGATTGGAGGTTACTTTTATAGTGTCCATTTCAAAAGGTTACTAAAGTACACCAGTTATAACGTGAGGAACTTTGTTCCTGTTGTTGTTCTTTCTTTACTTCTCTATCCCCTTTGACACTCCTCCACCCCCCCCCCCCCCAAATTCACTATCTTGTGTGTTTTGAGTTGTATTTTTCCTTCCATGTCCCCCCGTGTTGAGCACACACTGTCTCAGGTCATGGTCATTCCTGACGCAGAGAGCTCACCCTGGTCAAACTATCAGTCTGCCTAATTCATGACGACGGGTCTCTCACGTATAACCTGGGACTGAGAAACAGTGACAGTTTTACGCTTTTTATTTTGTGTTGAAAAGTGTGTAGAGATAATGTGATGCAAATAAAAATCGAATGCTTTGGGTCTGAGCAACAGAGTGTAACGGCCGAGGTGCATGGAGAGATTTATCACCAGTTTAATTGAGAACAAATTCCGAGTTAATTGCCATTCTAAACTGACCAGCATGTATAAAATCTTAATTTATATGCACATTGAAAACTAGTATGCAAGGAGCCGAGATATCGTGTTGACGCTACCAGGAATTCAGTAGAGTTGCTTAGCACTTCATATTACACATTAAATGATGTTCAGAAACAAAGCTCTGGTCGACATGAAATGCAGACATTATTCATTATTGTTATGTCTTCCCTCATCTTGTAATATTATAGAAATGCCACCATGTGGGGAAAATTATATTCTCACTGAAGGTCTGGATAGTTATATACTATGATATAGTATTGACTGCATCCTGACTGTTTCTTTAGCCATACGTCATCTAGTTCCAGGAAAAGAAAAGTTAAATTTGTACCAAATAAATGTAACTTTGAAAGATACTAACGTGATTTACCTCAGTGGGACTGCAGATGCATTATATAATTCTCGGCTGAACTTTGATTTGATTTTTTTTTTGCACGGTATTAGTCCCTAAATAAATACATCATACAACGACCATAATATCATGTACATTATGGTCATGCACCTCAATTTTGATTTAAGGCATTCATTCATCTTATATATAGCTTACGGCAGAGGCCTGGAGCCTATCACAGGATACTTTGGGCACGAGGCAGGGTACACCCTGGACAGGGTGCCAGTTCACTGCGAGGCACACACACGTGCACACTATAGGCAATTTGAAAACGGCATTTTTTTTTGGACTGTGGGAGAATACCGGATGAAACCCCCAAAGCATGGGGAGCACATGCAAACTCCACACATACAGAACTAACCATTACGTCACCCTGATTTAAGACCGAAATATGCTTTTGAGCCAGCTGAGGCCTACTAGTCATCAAATCCAAATGAAGGTGAAAAAGTTAAGATCAATCCCAAAAAAAACCACAAAATCCTTTACTTCATCTTGACTTGACTTCATCTCCTTGGCTTCATGACTGCATTGTTCCAGTTACGCTTGTGTTTTCCCGAGGAATTGCAAACTGCGTATATGGAAATATAAGACAATTGTGAATTGTCTTTTACTAACTCCGAGATGAGACCAAAATCATATTTAGTGAGATCACTTTCTAAAACGGAAACATGTTCAAGTATTAAAAACATCCTGGCACTGGACTCCAGTCGTAGACTTTAACTGCCCTGACATCTGATGCCAGTCCAACCTTACAAATATCTAAGTAAATTAAAATCTTACCTTTTCTTACAGGGCGATTAAATTGAACAAGGAGTACCCTGAATTGATTTTAGACATGTAATTAAGCATGTCTATTAATCTTGTATTTAGCAAAAACTCATGTTGGCTTCGATTCCGTTATCGCTGTACCACTTGTGCTGTTAGTGAGATTGTGAGTGGATTATATGGCTGCATGTAAACTTTGCTGCTGTGTTGTCTTGCAGGATCGAGTTCCTTCGGCACATCCGGGACTTCTTTCAGATCATGTTCAAGATCGAGCAGCAGAAAGGAGATGAAGACGACCAGAAAGGAGGAGAGAAGGTGCTGCTGACCTGCGTAGGCGCCGGTTATACAAACATCAGCAAGACACTCAAATAGACACTCCACTCCCACCAGAACTGTCTCAAACTGCACACTTCTCACCTGTCTTTAATTTAAGTACTCTGTTCACACTCGGGTAGAACAACAACATGTACTGTTAACGCAGAACGTTGTACTTGAACTGCTGTTGGAGATGACCTACAAAGTGAGTTTGGACCTTTAATGCGGACCATTTGGGACCATTATTTGACATCTTGCTGTCTTACAAGAAGACATAGTGTACAAGGTTGTTTGTGATTTGAGACATAGTGTCTTATTTAGGTTTATTATAATATTTTTTTGCTTGAGTTTTCTTTCATTAAAAATGTACAGTCTCTGAAAGTCCTTTTACAAAACAAACAAAAAAAACCCTCAAGTCTCTATCTTGTGTGTGCATTCAAATGTCTCAACACTCAGAATGGGATAACGGGGAGGAGACAACTGTTCATAGCAGACAGAGAGGTCAAGACACATCATGCCACTCTGTTTTTAATTAATTTCCTATAACTGCATGCTCCGCTGATAAGACGACCTGTGGAAGAAACCTTGAGATGAGCAAGACGCTAAAGCACTGTTCTGGATCAACAGCTGCTGATGGTGCCTGTCCTACTGCAAATACATTTTTTTAATTGAAGCATTTCAAATAAAAATATATATTTTTCTTTTTTTTTATCTCATCGAATAAAGTCATTTTTCAAAAAGAAATGTATAAAAAAAAAGTAAAGTACTAATATAGGTAAGCTCCTTATAAAGTCTCTTCCAAAAGTATTGGAACAGCAAACCTTGCTTATGTTTCATCTGAACTAAAGGGGGGGGGGGGATCAGCCAATAAAAAAGATTTTCTGAGATTTAGGTCCAGATGTAAATATGTGGAACTATATGTACATACTGTATATGTGAGTGTATTTTATGCAAGTTAAAATGACACGTTTCATGGCAGACCACTCAATTTTTAAGTGAGCAAAAGTATTGGAACAGATATTTAAAGCGTAGCATTGTTTCGTTGCATATCCTTCATATCACTAAAAATAATTGTATCAACCTGGTGACTGACTGACATCCAACAGTTTAACAAAACTTCTTTCAGTTTCTTGTAATTTTTTTATCCTCCATTCAGTCTTCACTTTTCACATGGGCATCACCTGCCATACAGGAGGCATGGGTTCAATTCCCACCAAATGCCCCAAGCCAGGATAAAATGAGAGGGTTGTGCCAGGAAGGGCATTCGTTTTAATATCTGTGCCAAGTTGTGTATGAGTTCAAATGTTTTGACATTATGCAATATCAGAATGTTTATTTCTGTTATTCTTCTTGGTCCAATGTCTTATATTGATGGAAGAGTTGAACCAATCTGAATAGAATTCTTCAGGCTATCCAAAAGAATTTCATTGGGGTTAAGGTCAAGACTTTCTGGTGGGTAATTCAAGTGTACGTCATTTTCCCAGAACCACTCTTTCACAATTTAAGTCCTGGAATATGACCATGGCATCAGGGAAGAAAATTAGTATATTTCCATTAACGGGATAACCTCATCATTCAGTACACTCAGGTAGCCGGCTGACTTCATTTTAATGCATTACTAGAGGATACACGTAGCTCTGCCCATGTGCAGATCCTGCCGCCTGCGTGCTACCATTAACTGCAAATGGATTATACAGTCAACACCAGTGTTTCATCAGCCTGTCGTATGTGCTGTTAAAGTCGGTGAGGAACACTTGTGACTCTCCCACAGTATGACATAAAAGTCGACGAGGACACCGCCTACAGTTAGATCAGGGGGAATACCTGCTACACCTAACAGAATTTGTTTATAATACACACACACTTTCTTTCAGCTGCTCCGGTCAATCCAATCCAATCCACACAGAACTTGGTAGAGGTTTTACACTGGATGCCCTTCCTGATGCAACCCTCCCATTTTATCCAAGCTTAGGACCGGCACTACACACAGTGGCTCAGGAGTATGGGGTGTGGTAACCCACCAACATGGGGCTCAAACCCACCAACATGGGGCTCAAACCCACCAACATGGGGCTCAAACCCAGATCCTCCCAGATACCTAAATCAACAACCTAGAGCCTTAGTCGCCTGAGTATACTCCCACTACTCCCTTGTATATTAAAGAATGTTTTTGAGCCTAAACCTGACCTTTCTCAAGCAGTCTCGGCCATGGTACACTGATCTGTACCTGGGCACAATATGGAGTGTGTACATTATGAAGTGCATCAGATTTTTAGTTCAAGCATACTCGGATCCAGGGCTAGGCCTGAAGTGGCCTTAAATTCAGTGTCAATATTTAACATCACTGCCATCTTGTGGTAAATATAGGTCATGACATACCTGCTGTATATTTATTCCCCTATACAATACTAGCATACTAATTACTAATTTAAGTTTAATAAATACAGCAAGTATTTAGTGAGTATATTTATAGGTATTTATGTAAGTCATGTAGAATATTTTTTTTATTTCTTCCTATGGTGCTCCTTTACAGTGTTTTTTTTCCTGGTGTTTATTTATTTATTTATTATTTATTTATTTGTTGTTGTTTGTTATTTGTTTTATCTACTGCTCATTTTATTCTCGCTGGCTATGTTGTTTGAACTGTTTGTGTTTTTTTCCCAATAAAAAAAAAGACACTAGTTCCGGTCACGTGTTTTTACTTGACGTTCCCTCACGTGACGACGTAAAGTCAGCTGATCTCCACGGGTTTCCATAGCGTCTGCCGTCGACCTTCATTCAGTTCAGCGCCTCATCTTCACCCTGTTCTCCACCTGAACCATGGCGAGCCAGTCTCAGGGCATTCAGCAGCTGTTACAGGCTGAGAAACGCGCCGCGGAGAAAGTCGCCGAAGCCCGGAAACGTGAGTTGGGGTTTTATTTCAGTGTTAAATGACACGGAATCAAATGAACCGATTCAGAGTCAAGTCTAGTGAAGCTGCTAGGCTATGCTAAGCTAGCGGGATAGTCATGAAAACACAAACAGGAAAACCGTGCTGCTTTAAAGATTTATTAACGCAGATGACACCAAATTTATGTCAAACGCAGAACAATGAAATTATATGTAAATATGTATCATGTATAAAAGCTAAAGTAAAAAGAAGTCTGTCGTTTTCAGTTTGTGAGCTAATTCCACAGAGAAGAGACAGAGCAAATCTCCTTAAAAAAAGAAATAATCCAATCTTATTACTTTATAATGTTATCTCATAAGCATATATAATCAATGCAAAGGCGGTATTATTATTATTATTATTATTATTATTATTATTATTAATAGCTAAGCTGATGTTTTACATCTGTGACCCCATTTGTAACAAAATGTTCCTGTAAATAAAAAATGAATAATTTTCCATCTTAGTTTTATCCTAAGGGTGTGCAAACTTTTGCACTTACATGCATTTCCAGTAGGTGTGCAGATGCAGCAGTTAGGATAAAGCACTTCCTGTATTAATTATAATGAAAATAAGTGTGCAATATTCTGTAATTATATTAAACGAATAGTAAAAATATGAAGATGTGAATTATTTGTTGTTAAATGTGTACCAGCACAGTAAAATAAATAAAATCTAGGAATAGTGGTTGTAAAGAAATGGCAGATATGTCAGGAATTGTGTGTTTAATAATAGTCACTGAAATGGTACTTAAATGTTAAATGTTTCACAGATGTGTGATTATTAACACTTTACAGGTTTTAGATTTTTTTTTTTTTTTTTTTACTCACAATGTTTAATCATGATTCAGTCCTTTCTGTTGTAGAATTACATCTTGACTTATTAATTAAATTTTTCAGGGTCTTGTCTTATTTTTAAGCAATGACAAGGTCAGTTCCATTGACTCAATGAGCTCAAGTCACTCACTTCCCTGTTTAATTCCCCCATTTCTGCTTTTACCAGAGGAACATTTGTGCAAGAAGGGATGTTCCAGAATAATTAATTTCCTGTGTTTTTAGACCGTTATATCATTAAAGTTTGCTCGGATGTTTTGTTCTCAGGGAAAAATCGTCGCTTGAAGCAAGCCAAGGAGGAAGCTCAGGCAGAGATTGAACAGTACCGTCTCCAGAGGGAGAAGGAGTTCAAGACCAAGGAAGCTGCGGTGAGTCAAAAAACAAAGAGATCTTTTGTTCCTCTAACAAAAAGGACAGGCAGAGTTGTTGGTGTAACATCTCTAGCTGATCATTTCCTGTTATGTGAAACTATCTGCTTCATTTTAGGAATTTGTCTCAATTATTTTGAAAAGGCATTTTTTTTTTAGTTTTTTTTTTTTTTTTTTTCCCACACAAAAAAAGCTAAGTATTACACACGCATCATGTTCAAATTGATCTATAATATTACTTTTATGATTTCATAAAGGTCAAATTTATATATTTATAAAACAACTATGTTGATTAGAAATTATTTTAACAGCGTTGAGAACCCTTCAAGACATTATTAAAAAAAAAACCTGGAAGGATAGTGCTGAATCATTAGTTTGTGTAAGAAATATGGTCAGGGAGGGGGAAAAATGAAGGGAGTTCACTTAAACACTTGGGGGAAGTTGCATGGTAAAAAAAAATGAACAGTATAAACCATAGCTATGTTTATTAGTAAAAGTAAGAGCATTTCCGTACACACACAGTGTGATGAGAACTCAAAGGATTGCAGTAAACTACTTATTAGTGAGATTAATCAGAAAACAATGCTTCATTTTGCTAGATAGCATAAAGATTGGACTCTGGAGCAATGGAAAAAAGGTCATGTGATCTGATGAGGCCAGAATGGCCCAATTCCAGAGCAATGGTCCCGTCAGGGTAAGAAGGGAAACGCATTAAGTGATGCACACTATGCATAGTGTCCACTGTACGAGCCTCTGTGTTTATCTTTTTTATCTTTAAATTTTTTGTAATTAAAGGCGCTTGGTTCTCACGGCAACTCGGCCGTCGAAGTGGACAAAGAGACCTCGGACAAGATGAGCCGCATCCAGAGCAGTTACCAGCAAAACCGAGAAGCTGTACTGAACAACCTGCTGAAGATGGTGTGTGATATCAAGCCCGAGATCCATGCCAATTACCGCGTTGCCGGATAAACCTCGCACACCTCTCCACCATTTTAACAAAAAACACTGAGGCAAAGATCACCATTGTAAAACTGTAAAGATGTTTCAGCCATGCATACGTGTTAATTTACTGATAGAACAGATAGTTGTAATGGTGTGAATCGTCCGGCTGTTATTTGTTTACCACATTTCAAAAATCCCACCAGGTTTTAGTCGGTCTTCAATTCTCCCAAATGATAAATGGATCTACCTGCTGTAGCTTTAGGTTACTTATATTTATATTTATATTGTTTGATGATAATTGCGTTTTGGCAGTGGTTCAGTGCATGTCTTCGCCTGTGTATAGTTGAACGTTTGGGATCATCAGTCTTCTGTTTGAATGTAATATCAGTACGTACGTCTGTCTGTGCATCTATCTATACTGTGTGTTGTTTATATTAATTGTTAAAAGGGTTTTATTTGATTGCTGGATAACTACAGGACCCTGGAGAAAAGGTTACGTGCAAGCATTAACATCACAATTAGACGTTCCTTGAATAAAGTGTACATTGTTGTGCGATAAACACAAAATAACAAACTGACTGCAAGAAAAAAAGTCAACGGCACAGATGTTTTCATTTTCCAAATTAAATTCTTCATACTGCATGAAAAAAGGAGAAATCTTCATAGCCACTACAAGGTTCTGTGAAAATTTCTTCTCTGTGGAACATTTGTGATAAATTTGTTTAGATGAGAAATATGAATCAAGCTCATTTCTTTGTTCTCCTCAATGGCTTCTTTCTCTCGTGTATGCGACATTCCTCTGTGAAAGTACAGTAAATGCTAATAAATGGTTCTGTGTGTCTCAGGGTGTCCAGCTGCTTATTTCCATTTCATGCCTCTGAGAAGAACTTTACTTTTTGCTATTTATTCACTAATGTATTAGCAATAGGGGGGAAAAAATTATACAGAAAAGTACACAAGTAAAAGTACTTTGAGTAATGTACATAATACTTTGTGTACATTACTCAAAGTGTATAAAAAGCAATCTATTAACAGTAAAACATTTAGTTTCAATTTCTTTCAAGTCACTATAATTCTTTAATCGACTATAATTCTTTAATCGACTAAATATTTAAACATGTTAAACTTTTCCTGTACAAGATTTCTTTTTGCTTTTTATTATTGAGACAATAGCTAAATTAATAAAATATCAAAACAAGATGAATGTAAACAACATTCAATAACACATAAGGATAACCCAGAGGGTGCCAAAAAGAAGAAGAGATAAATACATTATGCATAAAAATTACATTATTTCGGGAGATGATAGAGATATGCTATTTAAATTATTTAATTAAAACAGGAAAGAAGGGTGTACAGAGTAGAAATTTGCCAAATAGAAGAATAAGGTTGAATAAAAAAAAGTTCTTACAGACTTTTCTTTCATTCATTTATCTTTTATACCACTTATGCTGTATACAGGGTCACTATGGGCAATTTGGGAAATTGGCCTAATCTGCAGGTCTTTGGACTGTGGGAGCAAACCGGAGTACCTGGAGGAAACCCACCAAGCACGAGGAGAACATGCAAACTCCATGTGCAAAGACCCGAGGCAGGATTTGAACCCTGGACCCTGGAGGTGCAAGGCAGTGCTCCCAATATTTTCCACTGAATATCAGAGACACAATGATGAATTTACAAATACGTACAGATTTCTTCAGAAATAGCATTAAAAATGACATTGTATTCTTTAGGTGCAACAGCAAGATTAAATTTAATTCATATTTCAATAAACAATAAACCACCAACAATATGCTCCTGACAAACCAATTCTGTAAACAAACATTTTTTATATAAAGAATAATCATGAGGAAAGAAATTGTGTTTGTAAATACGAGAGAAGCATTTATTTATGAAATTCAGAAAGTTTTACAGAGATTTAATCAACATTATAATGTTTTTTACAAGTTGTCCTAGTGCATCATAAAATATACTGTAATGTACGCATGCGCAGGACAGAATGGTCCGGTGTCGTAAAAAATGTACACGTGCAACAGCGGTGCGCGAGCACAGCGCAAATACGGCATTAAGGAAGTGTAAGAGTGATACTATTTCAAAATAAAAACCCTCACTCCTTCACTAAGGCGGCGTTTAACGTGTACTGTACGTGCAGTCAGTCAAACGTATTGCCCTGTGTAAACATTTAAATATTGATATATTAGTAAATATTTAAATAAGTACGTTTAAAGGGTTAATAGAAGAAATAATAATTATATAATTATTTTTTTTAGCTATTCATGATTTAATTCAAGGGCATTAAATTACCCCTAATTGTATGTTCTAAGCAACTTTAAGCAACTTCACATATTTATGTTTGCTTTTTTGATTTATTTAATTTATTAAGCCAACTTTAAAAGATTGATTTCATATCAAATACTTGATATCCATGTTTGACAAGTAGAACAACTTTATTTGTTCTAAAGTTATATTTTTATGATGATCCTGTGTGGTATTATTTCAAATGTATATAAAATATGTTTTGGATAGCATTCACGCTCTACCACTGAATCTTTATTTAAAAAATAATAATAATAATAAAGCCAGGGGTAGAGCGGGAACGCTATCCAAAATACCAGGTACATATTTAATAAATTGCATTACAAGCTTGGCATATGATGAGGACTTTTATTGTAGACGGAAATGAAGAATGAGTGTAGATGGCTTCCTGGTATTTTACTGATCGGTAGTCCTGGCACCGGGGGAAGAGTCCATGTTCAGACCTGGTTGTGTGATATAATTTATTTTTTTATCAAAGACATACTCAGGGGCATTGCCCGGACACTGGAGCAGGGTAAGTATCAGTTAATGTGACTGATGCTGTTTTAGTTATTTATTTCTTTATTTGGAGAGCTCAATGATTTGACCTTTGAAAACGATAAACGCCCCCTAGTGGGAGTTTATTTTTCTTGGATTTATTTCTTTTCTTCTTAGGTTAGTTTAAGGAGTGAAAAGGACACACATATATTTTGAATGAAAAAGAAAACTTTTCATTCATGAGTATATTTAATGACTATTTTTATTAGTATTATTATTTTTCCAACTTCTGTCCAGACTCCTTTAAAATGTTGTTGTTGTTCTTCTTCTTCTGTATAGTAAATTATCCACTAATGTCTCACTGGGATAAAGTCTTGCACATATAAACAGTTTATCTACTTTTAACATTTAAACTTTGAACTGTACAAGTAGATCCAGTTGCAATTTATGGGTTTATATTGATACGCTCATCTGTGTTTCTATGGCAACACTGCATTGATATGGACTTGTATGGCAGATTCTCTACATAAACATAATACAGACAGAATAAAATCTAATAATATGTTAAAGACATGTTATATATATGTATACATAGTCATCGATACGGCTATATGATGTTTTTTTGTAAGAACTAACCCTTAAGGGTCATGCTGTTTAATTAAGGAGTGCCGTTATGATGAATATCAGTATGATCTTGAGTGTGATATTGCTTTTATACAACAGTTCCACAAACACCATTTACCATCAACAGATCATGATTTGCACAACTGTGATATGTAGTGATGCAGTTAAACATAGTTAAAAGTAAGTTAAGCTGTTTTTGTTTTGTTTTTTTAATTCTGGTGTGTTCCTGTCAAAACATGTCAGAAGCACTGTAATTACTGTACACACATTCAACATGTAATGTATTTGCGTTCACGAGCAGTTATAAAGCTGTGACTAGACGGTGGTGTCGGTTCCTTCATAATAATCAGGTGTACAAGATGTTTTTAAAACCTTCTTGTCCTTTTTTTTTTTTTTTATGTTAAAAAATGTAACCTCATAAATGCGGCGCTATAACAACGCAAACGGACAAGCGCATTTCCATTTTGCATATTTAAACGCTATGTAACCAAAAGTATGTGGACACCTCACGATCACACTTTTCCGTTCTTCCTGAAGACCGCGTTCTAGATTCGTTTTTTATTACTGTTAAAGTCTTTATTTCATTTATCCAATGAGTGGCGATTAGCCAACGGTTATGATTTTGGCATTTATTAATGAACACAGCACCACACTTTTTTTTTTTTTTTTTTTAAATCACAGTTTTTATAGTTAAATTTACTGCTTGTGGAACATCCGTGAGACAATGTTGAGACTTATGTTACATCAGCACTGAACAGTTCTTCCCTCACACACACACACACACAAAAAAGCAATGCAGCTTGTCATATGACTGTGAAACGAGAATGAATGTACAAAGTATTTCCTGTGGAGAAAAAAACTCCATGTAGACTTTCACAAAGCACTCACTGTAAACATGTTTTTTTCGTTAAACAGTGTAGTTTTAAAATCTGTTTATGATACAACCTGTGATTTACTGTGAGATTGATTTACTGTGAGACTGCAATTGTTATAGTAAATGAATGTACATTTACTGATTTGAGAATTTTGTGATTATAAGAGAACTTTAAATGATTTGATGGAGTTTCGAGTTGTCGTTTTTTTTTTTTTTTTTGTCGTTTCTTCAGTCAGGCCCATAGATTTTGGAACAAAGATCTTGTTTTTGGCATTTGCCTTCTGTGGATTTGAAATGAAACACTCAAGACTTTCAGCTTTAATTCACAAGGTTGGCATCAACCATTCCGGAATTACAGCTATTTGTATATGATTTATATACAGCAACTCACCAACGTGAGTTCACCCCTGACATTTCAGCAACAACTTTATTATACGTTCTCAAAGGACAATACTGGCTGTATGTTGAGTAAATCTATACTGTTATACAAGCTGCACATTGATGACTGTAAAATATATCTAAGTTTCATTTCTATAGTGCTGTCCTTTGACAAGATATACTAAAATGTTTGCTGAAATTAAAGGGGCGTACTCACTTTTGTCTATATACAGGAATTGTGCAGAAGTCTTAGGCACCACATTTTCTTTAGTACATATTATGTTATACAGAGTATGTTTATCACATCTGCATTATTACCTACAAAACCATTCAATATTTCCAAACATACCTTTAAAATAATTATCATTACAGAGGAATATTTGCAAAACCCAGATAGTTTTTTTTTTTTTTTCCATCTGAAAACTGTTTACAAACATTTGTACTTAATAATGCAAACATGATAAACATGCACAGTATAACAATCTTTGTACTGAGGATAATATGGCACCTAAGACTTGTGCACAGAACTGTATATGATGTTCACAATGCTGCCTTTACTACAGTGTATATATATCTGCTATCACACTTACATAAATGAAAAGTCATCCAGGTTTTAACACATAATCTAACACACAAAAAACTATCGTGTTGTTTAATCCCCCACCAAGCCTTCTCGTGAAATCCTATAAACCCTGACCACTCTGAAGGATTACTCTTAAAGGGAAAGATTTTTCCTCAGTTTATGTTTTCCATTCTTAGTTTGTGAAGAAAATGAAAAAATGTTCACAGACTTTTTACTATTAAGAGACTTTAGCTAGTTTAAAAAGCTAGTTGTACATTTTAAATAACGAGTGTTTCTCAGGCTTGATTAAGAGTTGTGAAACATCATTTGCGTGATGTTGTGAAATTTAGGATTTTAACAGTAGACAGAGTGGTTTGTTTGAGTTCCTGCTCATATTCCAAAACAGCTGCTCTTTGTACCTCATTGTGAACCTTTAAACAGATTTATTTTCACCCACACAAAGAACGTTCCCCGGAACCCGGAAGAGAACGAAAGACAAAGGCAGATTTGTTTCACTGTCTAGAACCAATAGTTTTAGGATTATTTTGGCTGATTATGACATGTTCGCAGTTTCTCCTAACCTCAGATTGAATAACATTTACTTTCTGAAGAAAGTTCTTGCTACAAGTTTGACGTTCCCTAAACTGCATGTCAGAAGGAGCCTTCACATTAGGGACCCGGACACGCATCCGAGTACAGTTCAAACCCTTCAAAGACTGGTCATATATATATTTTTTTTACCAAATGTGAACTTTCCACATTGTGCCCAGGTACGAATTGATAAAAAAAAGTGTTTGAGATCACTTGAAGACACGATGTATACTATGGTGTTGTGTATTATGGTCGCCCTTGACAATTTCTCCAAAATATCAATAATATGATCATTCATTGTGTGTATTGGCAGATCGAAAACCAAACAGGTGCACACTGACACCTACAGTGTCTGACAAAGTAAATACGCAAGGGATGAGGCAATCTTAGACTGGAAGGTTATGAAGAAATTGTGCCTAGTGTGAAAACACACTGAATCATCACATGCTTTCCTCCAGTCACGTTATTTATTATTATTTTTTAGTTAAAAAGTGATATATCAAAGTAGGACTTTCCTCCAAGTGTTGAGGACGTTGCTCTTTACAGTGCGTGAGCAAGCAATTGTTCCTCTCAGAGGAAACACATGATACCCTTCATCCTCCCTTATTGGTGGTTGTAGCCTGGATTGGAAACTGTTCTAATGATGGGTGGGAAATGACTACAACTAAATTAAGGGAGAAAATCTGGAAAAATATAAAAAAAAAAAAGTCTTTAAACTTAAAGTCTCACTTTCAAGGATGATCTATGTTTTTTTTTTTTTTTTTTTCTTTCTTTGTTAAACAATGAGCGGTTACTAAAAAAAAATAAAAATAAAGGTTTTTAAAAGAAATCTGGAGCTTGTATTTTCAGGTTGTAGTTTTTACCTTACATACAGTCAGGCCCATAGAATGTGGAACAAATATCCACTACCGCTCAAACGTTTGGGATCACTTGCAAATTTCTTAGTTTTTTGTTTAGTGATTTATTTTCTACATTCTACAACAATACTGGGGATTTCAGTAAGACTATGAAATAACACATATGGTATTTATGTAACAGTCAATAGTTACTTTAAGACATGAATGTCAGCTGTTCTGGAACAGTCCTCGCAAAAACAGTATGGTCAAGTGCATTTGCAAAACCCATTAAGCTCCATGATGAAACTGTCTCTCATGAGGACCTTCCTGGGAAAGCAAGACCAAAACCTACCTCTGTGGCAGAGGAGAAGTTCATTTAGAGTCACAAGTTACCTCAGAAAACACCAATTAATAAACAGAACCACGGATTAGAGGCGGTATGAAGGCTTTACAGAGCATGAGTAGCAGAGACATCTCAATATCAACTGTTCAAAGGAGATTATTGTGTATTTTAGACGCCATGAGTATTGTTTTACAGTGTAGAAAGAAAAAAAATTATCCGTAACGACCATGGAATTAGAAACTGATCCCAAACTTAGTGTCCATTTTTTTTGTGTTTTGTTTTTTAAAGAATTGTGAAGACTTTAGTTTTCTTGAATTTCTTTAGATCATGGCATAAGGTGTTGGTTTTTGAGAGCTTTTAGTGCGCTTCACTTTGTCAGACAGCTTCTGTTCAAATTGTTTCTTGATTCAACAGGTCTGGCAGTAGTCAGGTATGTGTGTGGCAAATTAAATTTAACTCAACTTTCAAAAAAAAAAAAGGAAATTTTTTTTCCCTTAAACAATGAAGTCATTATTTAAACAATATTTTCTTTCTATTCAACATTTCTATTCACAAAATCACAAAACCAGGAAACTAGAGCAGGATCAAAAACCAGGAAAGCATGCACGATAAACAAAGGCTCGTTGTGATCTAAAGGCTGTGAACGTGACAGTGGGTGTGAATGTAGAGAGTTCATGTCAGCCATGTTTGTAGGCCGTGATGTTCTCTGGGAAGTTGAGTCCGACTCTTACGCTGGCATCGACACTAAAAGTGACAGGTTGGTATGTTAAATATTGACAAGCACAGGAGAAGAATGCAGCGTGGCTTGGCAGCGAGAAACCGCAACATAACAGGAACCAGTCGTTCTTTACAACTTTACAGTTAAACTATGAGGAGGTAGAGCAGGTGTATTCCAGCTTACACCTCTCCTGTCTATAATGTTGAACAATAGACCCTAAGAGCAGCTCAACTGGGTCGTGTTCTCCAAATAATTACCCCGTCTTAAAAATGTTCTGCACATTTCTTCTCAGAAGTGGAGCTTAGAAATGTGCAAAGGTCAGCAGTATTCTCTAACAGGATGTCAAGAGAAGTGTGACATGCTGTAGTCAGATTTGCTTGGTAATATATAACAATAGGAGCTTTATGATATGTGAAGTCATGTTTTTGTTGGTTTTCCTTCCGCTGGAATCCTTCTGGAAAGATTTATAAGGTTGAACCCTTTAAAGAACCCTCTAAAACTTGCAAGACTAGAGCTGATTATTTTCCTATTTTCCTACTGCAAAGCCCAGAGTGTGTTATTCCAACATGCTTATTTATTAGTCATATACAGCTCTGGAAAAAATAAGAGACCACTGCACTTTACTGCAGAAAACCTCTGGATTGTCATCAAGAGAAAGATGGAGGGTCACAAACCATCAAGCAAAACTGAGCTTGCAAAACTGTTTGCTTTTTTTTGCACAAAGAGTGGTATAAAGTTACCCAAAAGCAATGTGAAAAACTGGTGGAGAGCCAAAATGCATGCAAGCTATAACTGCAAATCCACCAAATATTGATTTGTGTTAAAGCATTAACACAATTTGTTTACAGGTTATTTGCATTTTGTTTCATTTGAGTTAAGCTCTGCAAATACTGCATGATTTTCGGTTATTTTGAAGTGTTGTGATGATGTCATTTCCTTTAAATATACACTCTAAATAACAATAGTTCTATTTTGAATTTAGGAATTATCAGCCGTTCACCAAAAATGAACCAAAACTGTTCTTCCCACCAATACATGCACCTGTACGAAACAAAAGAACTATAAAAAAATTATTTTGGTTTCTTTTTTTTTTTTTCCAGAGCTGTATATAAAATCGTTAATTACATGAATATGTTTTTCCATTGAAACGTTTTAGCAGCTATAAACAGGCAGTCTGTTACAAGTGGTGTAACCATTCACTCCGGTCATAATGCGATTCTGTTCATGATCCTGGCTTGATTCAGTTTCATTCTCAAAATTATTCCAACAAAATTTTGATTATAAAAGAAATCAAGACTTAAAAGACATCGCTGTGAATGCATAATTAATAAATTCTAAGTAAATACACTACCGGTTCAGTATATCTTAAAAATAAACACTTTTTTATTGAATAATCAAGCATATCTGAGGAAATTGACTGTGTAAAAGACAAAGCTTTGTAGCAACACCGTTGGAAACAAGTTTAGAGCTCCAAAGTCGGCTAAAATGCAGATTAAAAAGAATAATAATAATTATAGTGTGTTAATTAGTGTGTGTCATCTTAATAGGTGCCGGTTTTATTCCCACTCTATATGCACACGTTAGCTTGGATATGTGATTTGATCCCTGTTTAGGCTTAATAATCTAATCTAATAATCTATCCTACTGCAGACTAAGTACATGAGAAACTGAAATACATGAGTTTAGGATTATAAAATTCTCTTGCCATCAAACTGCTGTGTAATGATTCCGTTTTACGAGGAGGAGCGTTTTAGTCCTGGCTGTGTAGTGAAAGTGAACTTCTGATTGGCTTAATATCAGCCATTAGCAGCTGGAGGCAGGAGATCACATGACCAGGTTAGTCACGAGGGATTATTTTCAAAAGGTCACCCACAAGCCATCCACTCCACGTCTGCACACACCCAAGTGACAAGTTCCATCTCTCGATCTAAAGTATCACTGATCGCTGATAGCCGACCTCGTCACGTCTTCTAGTGAAAGTTGTACAGGAGAGACTGCAGCGTCAGGGTGAGTCGAATCTGAGAATCTGGCGCTGAGGCAATAGAAGGGGTTTTGGACCGAGTGTCTCCAGTTTGTCTAGGCTTAGTGCTTACTGCAGAAATATCTATATGATGTATTATAGTGTAAAATATAAATATAATGTTTGTTTTCAGTGAGCAATCAGCAAACTGTTACATAATGCCTGTTACATGACATGAGAAAGTGGGAGTGATTCAGTTCCTTATTTGTTTTAAAAAATCTATAATTGTGGTGTCATATATTTGTAGGGAAGGAAAATAAATTTCTAAAAAGAAGAGGGGTGTTAAAATAATAAATATTGATATAAATGTCAAATACAAATGTTTCGAAGATAAAAATAGTACAAATAAGTCAATTTCTTCACCAGTCAAATGTTTATATGATGTAATTGTCCATGAGCAGTGATTATCTCTATATTTATTTGCTTCTGCAAAATATAACATTTATCATTTAATTTTTGTCTGGTAATTATCTAGTATATTTGGGGTCCCCCCCCCTTTTTTTTCATGTTTTTGGGAAATCTATTGAGTTTTAACAGATCAGGTCAACTACCGTTTGGACATTTCCTCCTAATTCAGTGGTCTTTCTTAATTTTTAATATTTTCTATGCTGTGCCGAAGGCAATCTAAAATGTTAATCTTTTTCCGAACAGTCCAAGTTGAGATGCGATTTGACCTACTGTATGTGAATCATTCACGCCGGCTCTAATTCCAATATGCTGCTGTCAGTTTCTGAGACTCTGGAACTCTAAATGAACTCGGTCTTGGTCTTACATTCCTGGCACAGTCTTCATGGGAGCCAGTTTCATCATAGCGTTTTTTGTGACTGCACTTGAAGATACTGTGCAACAATAAATTCCCAATCCTGGTCCTGGAGGACCCACTTTCTTTGCACATTTAGTGTTCTCTCAGCTTCTAGAACACCTGAATGAACTAATCAGCCAATGAGCAGCTTTATCTGAATTTAAGTGGGATCAAGCAGGAGTAGGGCTTTAAAAGAAGAAAAAAATAGTAATGATGGTTTGTTGTTTTATTTGACAATTTTGAAAATAAAAAAATGAAAGAAAAACCATTGAATCAGAAGGTGTGTCCAAACATTTGACTGGTACTGTATGTTAATAAAGACTAATTCAATTATCTTTACAAAGAGTAGTTTGCAAGAATTTTGTGAAGTTAGTCAGGATATAAATGTTATAAATACAAGTTTTAGAGAAGTGTTATTGCATATCTTAAGAGTTATGCAGAATTTCACAGAGGCCAGTTGTGCCAGAGTAATTATATTTAATTTTAAAGAATAAATGGAAGAGAGAAAGGACTTTTAAACCTGTTAAACAAAGAATTGAAGAGTAAAACTGCCATCACAGAGAACATATTCACTAGGGTTATAATACACAAAATACGTGTCATTTTTCACTAGAACTAGAGCTCCAAAGTCGGCTAAAATGCTCGATTTCTGCAGATTTCTGATACTGGAGTCTTATTTAATAAACCAATACACAAATACCCTGGTATCCTAACACTATTTTTTTGTTACAGCAAAAAAACAGCATTGTGCTTTAGGTTACCATTTTGATTTGGATTAAACATTCAACATTAGAAAAGTACCATAACTGAAAATGAACATTTACATGAACCAGTCAGACTTTGAGCAGCATATTAAAAACAAAAGCTGTGCATTAGAAACAGAATTAAGGATGAAAAGAAAAGAACCTTTCTCAAGACATTTGCATTTTAGAAAAGAGACATGATTTTATTATTATTATTATTATTATTTTCTTCTCATTGTTTTGTACTTTAACCAACTTAATTTGTAATCCATCACAATTTGGTTTGAAAAACCACAAATGCGGCAACCTGACTTTTTTTTTATTTATTTATTTATTTATTTATTAATTTTTTTTATTATTATTATTGAACATTACAAATACTGACTATATTCTCATATCTGCATCCAGGAATTTTTCTCAATCATGCTGAATTCCCTAACCCGGACTGAATCGGCCAGGAAATGCTTTCATAAACCAAGAGAGAGAGAAAGTGTGTGTGCTAATAGTGTTTTCATCTCCGCCGTGTTGTACTGTATTAACATGCTTTCGTGAAGAATTTACTTTATCAGAGGACAGCATATGGCCTTGATGGGACTAAAATATTTCTTATACGTCATGTGACATAAGCTGTAATTTAAATAAACTTTAACAGCCCTGTGTTGAACTATTCAGTACACGCTGTAATGCAGAACTTATACAGTACATGCTGCAAACCAGTACAAGACATGTTAATGTGGTTTTCTCAGAAAAGAACCCTGACAATGGATCTGCATCTCCTCTCTCTCTCTCTCTCTCTCAGGGCTGTTTTTTTCCTCTTATTTCCCCCCTAGGCTAGTTCTGGCCTATAGCAAAGTGTATTACTCTTCCATTAGGGCTTTATTTGCTTTTAAATGGCCACCTATTAGATTAGAGAGAGCAGCATGTTTGAGTGTGTAGCCTGGGGTCGGGGACAGGATGCGACTGGTGTAAAGGTTATGTGCTCGTTATTTCTCCATTTCACTTCGCATGGGTGATCTTTGTAGAATTTCTACCAGTGGTATCAGAGGTTGGAAAGCACGTCACGGGGCACCTGGATATCAGACACAAGAGCAGGTCGTAGCACCGTGATCTCCTATATCTCTCTTAAACCATAAAGACTGATAACCACAACCCAGTTTTGTGAAACAGGTTCGGATTTTGCTGTATGATTGAACTGGAAACTGTAAACTCCTTCTCTCAGCACCTTTTTTCCACCAGACACTGCAAATTATATTCCGAATTAATGTCAATAGTTATTTATAAGTATCTTTTTATTTATTTATTTATTTTTATTCTTTATTCAGGGAGATGGACCACAGTCACCATAACCATGACGTGCTTTCCCAAGCCGTCACTCACCCTCCAGCAGATCACACCACGGGTCATGGATCGGGATCGAACGGACATGACGGACACATGATGATGATGGTCAGTGAATTGCCTACAACATAGTTAGATCATTAGCTGGTTTGTAAGGATGTAAACATTTACGGTTTTCAACCACTTTAATAGCTACACATGTACTCCTTGATGCATTTCTATGCAGTCATACAATCATGTGCATTAAATAAAGCAGATACAGGGGAAGGGGGGAATTACGTAATTTTAGTGATTTTGATCTTGCTATGGTTTTGGTGCCAGATCTCCATGGATTATTACACAGAAGCATTTTAGCGCCTTGAACAAAACGCAGATCACGTCGAAAAACAATGCATTTTTTAAAACTATTATTATTATTATTTGATTTGCTCATTTAACTCTTAATATAATTCAAGCATTAACCACTAAATCTATAAACAAATCATACACTGTAAATGATTGTTCACATAAACAAACAAACTAATCTTTAGGCTTGTTTTTTTTTAAGTACATTGTGATTTGCAATTGTTGTTTAAATCTGCTCGTTTTACATACTAAAATTTGAAAACCCAATCTTTAAATGACATGAATAAATATTAGTAATGTGTATTGAAACAGTCTTTATCTAATCTAATAGTGGAGGTCAAGTGTGTGTGAAGGCCAAAATCATTAGTGCTGTTATTTCTAGGGCTTGGGATCACGAGGGGACAGCTGATACGCTATTATCACGATATCTAGGTGGATATTTGTATTGCGATTCTGTAAGGATCATGATTTTATAAATATCCGGACTCAAAAATTTAAATTTTAAATATTACAGTAATAAACAAAGCAAATAATTTGTATATTGCGCTGCCTTGCCAACGTGTGAATGGTTTTAAGCGTGCTACCTGTAGGATTATAGAGCAACTGCAACATGTTAAAATGTTTTTATTTTATTTTTTTTTATCTGTTTTGGAGTCAGTGTGGAGATACATGAATCACCTCATAAAAGAATCGCGATGTGTAGATGACAAAATTTTTTCCCATCTCTAATACTGTAATTAGAGACTTGGAGTTAATCATATATTTTTATTTTATATGTAACAATATCGAAGTGCATATTTTATCTACAAGCATGTCTACATATAATTAATAAATTCCACGAAGATAGAATTCTGTAGAGGTGCAACAGATCACTTTGAAAACAAACAAACAAACAAAAATAAATAAATAAAGCACTTATCGCAAAGAACTTCTTACCATGGTATAAAATGAAAACAACATTCAAGTCAAATCTTTAAATAAAATCTAATCTAATAAACAAAATATTCAATACCGAATAGTTCAATAAAATTTCAATATGAGGCTATTTATTTATTTTACATTTTTATTTTATACTTTGCTTAATGATATGGACATTTTTTTTTCATTAACAACTGTTCAAAGGAAACCGTTACAACCCTTCCTTAGAACAATACTCTATTAAAAAAAATCATACTTTTATTTATCTTGGGAGTGAAACAAAGTATGAGTTCTGGCTTTTATCGGAGCGAGCTGGTTTTCTGCACTGCATTCCCCGGGGAGCATAAAAGCAAGCACATCTGAGAGAGTTGGAGTGAGCAAAAACCTAATAGTTACGTGTTGAGAGGAAATATAATTTATGTTCATGCAATAAAAACAGAAATGCGTCCAGATATTACACTATGCAGCGGCAGTAAAATTTTATGTTGCACAATAAAACTAAAACTTCTGCAAATGCATGCTGAACCACAGGGAAAGATCTGTCGGGATCAAGGATCAACTGCTGTCCGTTACACCATTCGTTCTGTATCATTTTGTTACCAAGTTACAGTTTCAACCCTGAAGTTTTAATCCTCTTTTATTCCTCCTGCCAATGCTTGTAATGATAGAAAGATTGTTTTTTAATAAGGCAAAAAAAACAAATGTGTATTCCACGATTATAAAATTCCATGATTAATTATGTTTTGTTTTTTTTTCTCTCTGTGCAGCAAATGACCTTTTACTTTGGTTACAAGAATGTCGAGCTGCTGTTTGCCGGACTGGTGATCAACACACCTGGAGGTGAGTCTAAAATATTCATTCATTCATCTTCTATACCGCTCACCATGTACAGGGTCACGAGGGACCTGAGCCTATCCCAGGAGACTTTGGGCACTGTATGTAGAAGTCCACCTAAAGGACTGTTTCCCAGGTGTTAAAAGGGATACCCTATAAGCCTTAATGCCGAAATATTTAAGAGGACAGAATAGTACATGGTGAGGATCCTATAGCATTGCTGACTATCAAAAAGAAAGAAAAAAATTTTTTTTTTTTTTTATGGGAAATTGCTATTCTAAAGTAGTTCTAAATACTGAATTCATCAACACACAAGCTGATCATTTATAGTTTATAGGTTTATAAATACTGGCCGTAGTCCGTCTTTTGCTAGGCTCAATCAACTTTTTTCTACGTTTCCAGTCGCAGGACAACAGCTCACCTGATATGATCCGAATGGTGTATTTTTGTCAGTGCAGCACGACAACAGTATCAGGGATTTAAACATCTCTTGATCAGTGCCGAGTTGGGAGTTAATAGAAATTAAATAACACACGAGAACTATACTTTCTAACTGTACACAGTTATTGACCAGATAAAGCGCACACCATTTTTAAAACCCATAGCAACACTCCTGTATCACACACACCCGTATAACCATGACAAACTTTATTACCTTGTCGATGAAGTCAGAATTTACGGTTATTTTTTTTTTATCTTTTAAATCTATAAAGAGTTTATTTTCCCCTTTACCACCTGAGTAAACTTTCAAACTGAGGTTTTCCAGATGCACAATCAGATCAACAATATATTCAAATATAATATATTCAATTCCGAACTGCTCGTATCCCCCTTTCAGAGATGGTTGGTGCCTGTATAGGCGTGTTTCTACTGGCCTCGTTCTATGAAGGACTGAAGATCGGACGCGAGGTCCTGCTGAGGAGGAACCAAATCAGCGTACGCTACAACTCCATGCCAGTTCCCGGCACTGATGGGACCGTGCTCATGGAGACGCACAAAACAGTAGGGTGAGTTGCTTTTCACAATGCAGAAGGTTAGATATGGAAGAAATCAGTAATCGTTACAGATCATAGTGTATATCATTTGTACTGTTGTAGGAAAATGATCAGGGCTTGATGTTACTCTTATACTGCTGTCTTTATTAAACAATGACATCTTTTTATATTTTTGTCCATCGATAAGGTATGTTGAAATATGTTAAAACATCTTTGAAACAAGTTAGTCCGCTTATTTTATACTAAAAGAATCACAGATATTGTAGATTTGGGCCAAATGTCATGCTGTTGTAATAAGAGAAACGTTTTCCTTTTTTTTTTTTCGTTTTTGGCAGACAGCGGATGCTAAGTCTGGCACACCTTCTCCAGACGATACTTCACATCATCCAGGTGGTGATCAGTTACTTCCTCATGCTGGTGTTCATGACCTACAATGGCTACCTGTGCATATCTGTGGCTTTGGGAGCCGGCGTGGGTTACTTCCTGTTCAGCTGGAAGAAGGCAGTAGTGGTGGACATTACAGAACACTGTCATTAAGCCGCATCGTTTTCCCCTCTCGATGTCCTTCTCCACAGTATCTCTACACTATCACACATCAACACATCACACATGAAAAAGAAAAAAAAAGAAACCAAAAAACACAAGCATGCCATACAAATTACCTGGGAATTATTGTATCATGATGTCAAATCAGACTGCTCCAGTTGGTGACATTTTGAAGTTTTTTTCCTCTCTGCACTCTGAATTTTATCCAGTTTCAAACATCACTCAATTTCCATCAATGTGGGTGATTTCAGGATCAACATGATCCATCCCCCCACCCCTCCACCCCCAAATCATGTTTTACTTTACTTTATTTTCACACCATCATTCATCCCTCGCAGGAGCTGTAACACACACGGCCTTAGATTTCTACCTCTTGATTTGTAATATGATCATATTCCCAGGTGTTAAAAGGGATACCTTATAAGCCTTAATGCCGAAATATTTAAGAGGACAGAATAGTACATGGTGAGGATCCTATAGCGTTGCTGACTATCAAAAAGAAAGAAAAAAAAAAACAATGTTATTTGCTTTCAAATCAATGTTTTTTTTTTTTTCTCATAATCACATTAGCAGACATGTTGATCCTTGTCAAAATATCAAAACACTCTAATCAGTGACCGGCTCAGACAGAGGGAGAGGAAAAGAGAGCAAGTCATCTGCCTGGCTTTGGCACTCTGTTTACAAAGCTGAAACTGTAATTTGCTCCATCAGGAGTGTTTTTTTTTTTTCATTTGTTTGTTTTTTAAATAAACTGAAAACTATTGATGTAACAGTCTATCTGATGCCAGCGTCTTTGTGAAGATTCCATTTTATAATTTTTATCTGAAGTATTCTATTCCTGTCAATCACATAGTATGTTATTTTAGTTACTGACATGATTAGCCTCTGTGTAAGGTTCATCTGTTATTTAGATGTAATAAGGTGTAATCTAAATAAATGAAATTTAATTCAAATTGATGTCTGTTTTTCATTTGCTGATGTGTAACGAACCTATCATGGTGCACGTACCCTGGAATATCTGTCTTGTAAACTGGCAAGTCATAAAACACACTTTACAGGCAGTAAATGCTTAGACACGAAATAAGGGTTTATCAGGACAGTGTTTCTCAACTGCCGATCCTGCACGTCTTCACGTTTATCCAGAACAGCTCACGTGTCAAATGGCGGCAAGGGGTAAAACTTCTAAAGGTCAAGGTATATTTTACGAGAGCTGCTTCTGAGAGGAAGACCCGAGAAAGGTTACACAGAATCAAAAAAATTATTTTTAAAAAACATGTTAGTGAGACTACTCAGGGAAAAAAAAAACCATTTACATTTGCTAGGGAGCATAAAGATTGGACTTTGAAGCAATCAAAAAAGGTCAAGTGATCTGATGAGTTCAGATTGACCCTATTCCAGAGTGATGGGAGCATCAGGGAAAGAAGGGAAGCACAAAAAGCAATAAACATCATGCATAGTCCCCATCGTATAAGCCTCTGGAGAGAACATTATGATCTGGGATTGCTTCTGTTGAAGAAATGTTTGCCCCTTCCTGATGGGCTTTTTTTGGGGAGACTTTTTGTCACACTATAATTCAGATCATCGAAACAAATTTTATTATTACATAACAATAACCTAAGTAAATACAAAAAGCTGCCCAAATCTACCCTACCTGGTCCCATTAGAAGTAATTAGTAATTGCCTAAAAGTAATTGACCCTAATCCTAATTACTGCTTGTGCCACAACTGCAATCAAGCTTTTGTGATGAGTCTTTGACATCACTGTGGGGGAATTCTAGCCCACTCTTCTTTTCAGAATTATTTTAAATCAACTACATCTGAGGATTTTCAAGCATGAACAGTCTGTTTAAGGTCTGGACTTTGACTAGACCATTTCAAAACCAGAGTGGCAATAAAATTAAGTCAGCTGATGACCTGAATGACAAGCTTATCACATGTATGGAGTTTCTGGAAATATTCCAGAACTCAAATTGTGAGTGTTTCTGGGAGCACAAGGACCCATTTGCCCACATGGATACCACAGTGTGCAAGGTAATCAAAGCTAAAGGTGGTCGAATTAAATATTGGAGAGTGTGACTTGTTTTGTCCAGGCAGTGTAGAAATCTGCGATTTAAAAATCCACTGGCATTTCTGCAGAAAATGTACATCTTCTGACCAATCGAGGGCATTGGTGGCTCAGTGATAGGTTTCTCGCCTGCCATGCGGAATTCCCACCCAATGCACAAACACCAGCCACTGGATGTAGTGCCAGATAAAACGGAAGGCTTTCTTATAGAAGGGCATCTGGCATAAAATCTGTGCCAAGTTGTGTGTGGTTTGGGTGGTCCGCTGTGGCAACTCCTTGACAGGAGCAGCTGAAAGACCAACGACAACCTTCTAACCAATCAGATTGGATAATTAAACAGATGGAAATTAAACTAATGAGTATAGCGTATAATATATAGTGTATAAGAATGATCACAAAATTCTATAATCATTTTTGTTAATTTACATTCATAAGAAGTTATGTATACTAAGAATGTACAATATATACATTCTTTTTATTGTTAATAATCATGTGAAATGATTACAAAAACACACATTAAGAACAGTTTGCCATGTGAACTCTTGAACATGGAGTGGCTTTGGCTTCCATCCTCCTCAGTTGGAACAGAAACTAGAAACAGTTCGCAAGTTTAAAAAAAGAAAAAAAAAAGGCATTGGTGCAAAACATGCCAGTCATTTTACTCAAAACTGGAGGTTCCCAAAGAACGACGGAAGTGTGTTCGACTTTGGGTGAGGCTTGTATCCTATTCGCTCGTGTATGGTTTGCTCTCGGGTTTTCCCGTCTGAACCTCCGACAGAGCTGCTCATCTCACTCGGTGTGACTCCGACCACGTCCACTTCGTCTCGTTGTTTCTTTCTGCTCTGTAAGAAGTGAAGAATGGTTATGAGTAAAGACAAACACAACACACACAAACACACTCAGGTCAACTTAGGGTCAGCCAAAGCACCAACTGGTACACTATACAGGCAAAAGTATTTGGCCAAATCCGCCATGATATTGCATCCAAACACGTATACTTCAATATGGAATCCATAACAGCTTCCACTGAGTGTCCACAAGATTTTGGTGTGTTTCTGTGGCAATTATTCATGCCCATTCATTCTGTAGAGCATTTATGAGATGTTGGCACTGATGATGGATGAGACGGCCTGGCACAGTCATTTGGAATAGAAAAGGGCCTTCACCAAACTGTTGGAAGCACAGCATTGTCCAAGATGTCTCAGTATGCTGAGGCCCTTCACTGGGGATAAGGGGCCTGCTTGAAAGACCTGAATTCAATAACAGGTTTGGCCAAATACTTTTGTCCGTATTATGTTTGTGTAGATATAAGGTTAGAGGAAACCAGAGAACCCGGATGTAACCAGAGAAACTAGATACAGACACGTGGAAAAGAGCTCCAGAAACTCAAGTTCGGGTTATTTATTAGGCATCACGTGTCTTTAGTATCAGGAACTACATAGTTTGATGATGTTCTGCAAGAAAACCGTAACACAAACCTCCAGTTCCTTCTTCACACTCTCAAACTCCTCGGTATCGTCCAGCTTCAGCTCCAGACGAGTCGGTTTTCGGCGAAGCATCGTGTTGTTTTCGCAAATTAATAAAATTGTTAAAACGATGAAAGACAGCCCATAACTTCTGTAAATGCAATCAACAAACCCTTAAAGTGTTAATTCGTAATCGTGTTAATTTTCCAGGAACAAATGAAACACATCGTCTCCATGACAACAGCTCAAACGTGCAGTTTGTTAAATGGACATGAGACAGCAATTTAGCTTAGCGCTATAGCTTTACACGTACATATAGATCTGTGTTGGCCATACCGAACAGAAATACTAATATTATTAAACAAATCAAATATAGGAGTTGGTTATGATACTTGTCCATAATATAAATATATTTATCTGTATATATACATCATATTTAAGAAACATTCTGCATATGCGCGCACTCACCCCAAGTTGGCGGTTGTTCTCTCAACCGGAAGTCGACTTTGGATTCCTGGGAAATGTAGTTCTAGGAAATGTAGTCTTTGTTTTGTAAGGCGACTCTTTATTTGTTTTGTTTTTTAAATTCACACATGCACTGCATTTTTTTCTTTTCTGCATTGTAGGTAAACAGCAACATTATTTTGGGTAAAACTGGACAAAGTGCAGAAATTCATTAATTTAAATATTTGTCATGAAAAAAATACACTTTTATGGGAGAATGTGCCGTTTGGTATTGGAGCACATTGCATTCACAAGAAAAATCTAATCATTATGATTCATAATCATGTCTTAATTTCTCATAATTCTGACTCACTGACTCAAAACGAAAGGAAAATGTGTTGACAGAAATCCAATTTTACATACTTTGTTAGTGAGAAGAAACAATATTTACTTATTATTCAAGGTTACATTAATATTAAGGTAATTCAAACAATTAAAATTGGTTCTTGTTGCAGTAGCTACAGTTGCAATATCTCGTTACAATGTACTGTAGGCTGGAAATGGGTGGGATATATTAGGCAGCAAGAGAACCTTTCTTTCCTGAAGTTGATGTGTTTCAAGCTGAAAAAATGGTCAAGCGTATAGATTTGAGTGACTTTGACAAGGGCCAAATTGTGATGGCTAGAGGACTGGGTCAGAGGTGAACTGGATCAGGATCATAGGCAGCAGAGGCTCACTGATGCACACAGGAAGTCTGATCCATGTATTCTGATCAAGTATAAGAGGTTCTGTAGCGTTAATTGCTGAAAAGGTAAATGCTGGTCTCCATAGAAAAGTGTCAGAACACACATTTCATTGTTTCGGTGGCTCAAGGGTGTTATCATGTGGTGTGGTCATAATGTTGGCTGATTAGTGTGTGTGTGTGTGTGTGTGTGTGTGTGTGTGGTGAAAATAAAGTGTAACCCAAAAGCTTAGAAAGGTATTTGTACACATAAGTCTTATTATTTATATATAAAGAATATATTCCCACCCAAGTAAAATAGGCATTTAACCTGTCTGTAAATACCAAACACAGCCCTGAAGAGCTCAGTAATTTACTTTATTCAGTCTCTTAGCAATAATGAATTTAAGACAAAATACTGTTATATAATACTGTATAATAATATAAAAACAGTTTAGGAGCATGTAAAAGGAAATAAATATTGTCTATATCCACTATGTTGCATTAGTGCCACCTTCTGGTCATAATCTCCATCATCTTCCTTTCAGCTTAAACGCTCTTTTCTTTTAAGAATCCTATCAATTACTGTACTTTCTTCCCTGTCCTCTGTGTCTAGAAAATATTTGATGGGTCCTAAATATATCACGTGACTGCTGAGGTGTTGTTCACCTGCGACTATTGTGTCATAGGTCTGTAAAAAAGAGATTCATTAAAACACTGAAAGTCACATGCTGATTGAAGTCGCTAATACAATTCAGAGCGACAATGATTAATGGATGAGTTAATGAGTTCTGTTCGTCCTCTGTGCCCCCTGCTTTTCGCAGCAGGTGTTGCAGCCACAACACTGCCTCCTTTGTTCTCCCCTTTGTTAAACGCGGGCGATGAGGAGACTCAAACAGCACACCCAGAGGACACAACTGGTACATCATGTTCTAGTTATGGGCTTACCATCCATTGCTAAGTACAGTGGAACCTTGGATTACGAGCACAATTTGTTCTGGAAGCAAGCTCGCATTCCAAAACAATCGTAAACCAAAGCAGATTTTCCCATAAGAAATAATGGAAACTCAAATTATTCGTTCCACAGCCCCATATAAATACATAAAAATAATTAACACAAAATATAAAGTAAAAATAAAACAAATTAACCTGCACTTTACCTTTAAAA
>JAQMYJ010000017.1:4543186-4563818 GCA_030014305.1 Clarias laeviceps
TGTGAGTTCATGTACGACAGGGTCACAGACCATTTTCTGCAAAAGGAACGGAGGGCAGAATTTACGAACAAATAACAATGAATTTTATGATGAAGGCCTAATATGAGCTTCCCCTGTTTCAAAAGCTAGCAGCCGCCACTGCTTTACAGTCAATAACTACCTGATGTCTGAAACCCAATGACATGACCAAATGCTGAGTTTCGTTCCTTCGAGATGCTTTGCCAGGCTCAAACATGTGCCCCTTTGTCCTTCAGTTGAAGGCACGCTGTTGATTCTGGGCCTGAGATTCTGGACCCTCCAATGGAGAGGTTGATTTGGCTATCCTGTGTATAGCTCTAAAACACTCATTTTACTGAACTGTATATATTATATTGCTTTTCTTATGTTTAATTTAAAGATTGCTCATGTTTACGTTGTATTTTTTTTCTCTTTTTACGCAGCTTCGGTTTTGCTTCCAATCTCATTTTCTTTTAAGGCTCGATGATGCAACAAAATTCTAGCCTCAGAGCCTCAGCCTTAGAGTACATAGAGCTGAAAGACACATCACCACATCATTGTTTCTTAAAGCCTTTAATTTGTACAACTAACCTTGATACTGTAACTACAGTGTACATCATGAAAAAGCTAACAGGGTTTAAACACTAAAATAGCTTTTAAGTAACTAAATTTATATAAAAGCCAAACACCAAAGCAGGCCTAACTACACAAAAGCTACACAAGTAACATAAGAGTACCTGCCCAATCAAAGCATCAAGCATTAAAATGTTTTAATGGAGCCTGCAAGTAATCAACACAGTGATAATTGATAAAGTTATCACAAACTCAGTTTTAGTTAGCCAACCCACATGTTCACATTAGAACATAAACCAAAGCTACAAACACTACCTACCCAACCTGAAACGTGGCCCCACTCAAGATAGCCTCAAAAATAAGAAAGGAGGAATAAAAAAACATGCCGAAACACTTCCACATCTAACCAGGGAGCTCAAGCACAGCCTGAAAAGAAACTCTCCTCTCCATTTCTACTCCCTAAACCCAATGTTTCAGCAGATGAAACTCCAGAAATTAAGTAAACTAAGACCAGATCAACAAATATAGGGGTATACAAAACTTAATACTGTACTTCTTTCTGGGCTTTCTGTATTAAAGCCCCATTTATTCATTTGCAGGGTGTCACCATAAGAAGGCACTTGAAGGCAATTGGAGGAGCAGGAGTAGTTGAGGAGCTGTGACTATTGCCATATTTGAGATCCCCAACATCTGTAGTAAGGGTGCGAATTTTGAAATTTTTGAAAACAAAAATGTAATTGGCACTCTGTTTTGGGGGGTTTCTTTAGGCCTGTCAGGTGTGCAAATGCATTTGGTTTAAAACCAATTTTTATGAAACAACTTTCATGACAAACACAGAGGTGTGCACACACACAGTGCTCTCCAACCATCAACACATTTTGGGTATGAGTATACAGTACATGTATTATTCTTGTAAAATATTAAAGTTTTGGCTGTGATACATCATAATTTGTTTATTTTTTAAGCCATGGTAAGACACTTCTGATTTCTCTTGTTCAGGAGTGTTTTAATACTAGGAATACAACAGCTGTAGCCCATTTCTTGAAGAAGACTATGCATGGTGGCTCTTGATGCACTGAGACTTGCCTCAGTCCACACCTTGTGAAACTCTTGCAAGGTCTTGAATCAACTTTGCTTGACAGTTTTTCTTAAGGTTGCAGTCATCCCTGTTGCAGAGGTAATAAACTTTTGTACTCAAGTACAAGTACTGTTACTTCACTGACATTTTACTGAAGTACAAGTAAAGTTACCATTATAAAAATCTACTCAAGTAAAAGTGAAAAGTAGCTCATAAAAAATTGACTCAGAGTGAAAGTTACCAAGTTACTTTTTTTAATAGCGGGGGTGGGATGGGGGATTCTAGTGTAGTTCAAAAAAGACAAGCGGATGTTGTTTTTAATTGAAGGAACACCTTTACATAATAAAGCTGTTGTCTTTCTTGTGCTTGAAATCAAACTGGTCTCTTAAATACGGCGTGACGCTTTGCGCCGGATAGCCGAGTGAAAAAAGAGCTCAGAGCCAAGAATAATGTTCAGCACAAAACCTTTATCTGCCTCCTTCAGCGTCACAAAATTATAATACAAAACATAAAGTAAAAGCAAAGAAAGGGGTAAAAAATTTGAGCGTTTCGGGGGTGAGCAGCACACCTGAGCTCCTACTCTCTTCTCTCCTTCTCATGCACACACCTCCGCAGCGGACACACTGGGCGAGGGGCGGCAATCCTTAAATAGGAATTTGATGGCATTTCGCTTTCAGCTGGATCTGCATCACTGGCATCTGTTTTGTTTGTCTCCATCGTTCTTGTGAATTTAGCGCATTTGTTCTCCCCGCCCATCAATCAATCATTGCAGTGGTTTCCGGGGTGCTTTTTTTTCCTTCCCCGTTGCATTATTTTTATTATTTTAAATTTTCATTCATTTATTTTTTACTCATTAGCGACTATGATTTTAAATGTAGTGAAGTACAATACTTCAAACAAAACATACTTGAGTAAAAGTACACACAAAAAACTACTCATTTACAGTAACACAAGTAAATGTAATTCGTTACTTTCCACCTCTGCCCTGTTGCTTGTGCAACTTTTCCTACTATATAATTAATCTAGAATATATGAGTTTCACTCACTCTATACTGCTTTTTTCTCTGTACATGGTCAGCCCTGGAGCCTATTCCAGGAGACTTACTGGACACTCTGGACTGGGTGTCAATCCATTGCAGGGCACACACATACACACACAATCATTCACACACTACAGGCAATTTGGTAATCCCAGTGAGCCTAAGCTGCATGTCTTTGGACTGTAGGAGAAAACCAGAGTACCAGGAGGAAACCCACCAAGCGCAGGTATAAGATGCAAAGACCCGAGGCAGGAATCGAACCATGGACCCTGGCGACAGTGCTGACCACTAAGCCAATATATGACTTTCACTCTTTCTTTCTTTTTTTTTTTGTTATTAAACTACCAAAGAAAATAAATTTTTCAATAATTAAAAATAAATTGAGGTTTGCCATATTGTTTGTGGTGAGTAAATTTTATTCTTGTGTACTAGAAGCAAACACAAAAGAGCTGGAGATTTGATAACTGAAGTGGAAGTTACATTAGAGAAAGAATTTTGTATCTACTTTACTGAATATACTGTTAGTGATTAAGTATCCTAAGTACATAAATACAATATATATTATCAAGGAGATTTTAGAAATATAGTGTGTGAAATAAGTGTGTGTATATGATTGGAAATCTAAAATATTTATAATTTAAGCCTTGATTACATAACGTTAATTGGTTCAATCAACGTGGTTTATTTTTATAATTTACAATATTTGATAAATATTAAAATATTTTATTTAATTAAATATTAAAATATTTTATTTAATTAAATATTTAAATAATTGTGAATCTAAATTATTATTATTATTATTATTATTATTATTATACTGTAAGTTCGCGACGAAGCCGCCGCCATTTTTGCGTCGCACAGGAACATGTTCGTGACGTATTTCCTGTGCGACACAAAAATGGCGGCGGTTTCGTCGTGCGTTTACAGTTAGTTCAGTCAATGAGTGATTCTAAAATATAACACAATTTTCCACTTTTTAAGAAATATATTTTTATAGCGGATATAAAGGGAGTTTTGTTGAGTTTAGTCTGTATTCCAGGATCGTCCCTACTTTTTTTTTAGTGGTAAGTGTGAACTATATGCATCTTTTTCTAAATAAACACATTGTGTCAACGGAGAGTTTGTTTTGGATGCACGAGCATCTAAAGAAAATATGTTTATTATTATTGTATTTATAAATCTTCCAACCTTTTACTTGACAAAGATTTCGTAAAAAAAGTTATAATTATGATTTTTCTTTCCTTGACTTTAGTAAAGCAGCTTTGGCATTTGAATCATGTCGGATGAGGACGAAGCCCCTTTGGTGAAAAAAGCTCGAATCTTCTATGGAAGTCTTGAAGAGAAAGAAAAGGAGCGTTTTTCCCGTGAAGGAGGAATTTCATCTACAAAAGATGCAATCAAGGCTGCAATTGAAGCTGGAAATATTAACATCTCCAGTGGTCAGTATCCCACTTGAATGTCATAGCAGTGAAAACAGTCTCATTTTGAGCTTCTGATTTTTGTTTTATTGGGATGTAATTAGTTTTCCGGCGTATGCACCAGATATCCGGTTCTTGTATTATGGAGATTATGGAGCTGTAGATATGTTTGATTCATAATGCCTATGACTTGTCCAAGCTGGTTTCACTCACTAAAAAGACTTTGAACTTTTTAAATTCAACTGGAATTGGTCAGATCTTCAGATTAATCTGATCCCTCTCACGTCAGCCGTAAGATAAGCTTGGACCAGTAAAAAGCAGGCTGTGTAAATTTTACTACTAATATGATGTGCTTTCACTAGAGATGTACAGGATAAAATTATGTCTAGTTGATCTCCATAGCTTTAAAACTATGGTGTATATCACATGTCCATAAAGCAAACTGCATGTGATTAAGTACTGTTGATTCCTTTTCACATGGGTGGGGAGTCTTCATCATTCAGTTCACCCTGTATACATTGTCTGATATATTTTTTTGAATATGGTTAGTTAGGTAAAGTGTGTTAAAACTACTATGACAGAATCAGACAAACGGAAATGATGGAGGTAATCCAGTAATATCATTCTACTTCCAGAATCACATCTAGATAGGATTTTTCTTTTATCATGCCAGTTGTTTTTGTAATTTTTTCTTATCTAATGGCTATCCATGATCATTTCCAGGTGAGTCCCTGGAGCTGGAGGAGCGCGTAAGCGAGCGACAGGCTGAGGTCTTGGCTGAATTTGAGCGCAGAAAACGAGCTCGACAAATCACAGTGTCTACCGATGACACCGAAGTCAAAGCATGTCTCCGTGCCCTCGGAGAACCAATCACGCTGTTCGGCGAGGGCCCTGCTGAAAGACGAGAGAGGTGATGTGGCTTTTACTTCTTCTTTTTTTCCCCCCGCCATTCAACTTCGACTCCTCTCGTATTCTTTAACCAACTAACGCACCTATCATGTTTCATAGGTTGAGGAATATTTTGTCAGTAGTGGGTCCGGATGCTCTGAAGAAATCGAAAAAGGACGAAGAGAAAGCGAAGCGCTCCCAAGAGGACGTATGTACTCTACGGTTTAAAAAAACGGTTAAAAAAAACAAAAAAAACATTTTGTCACTGATATTAAGAAAATCATGGAATTAAAGTGCAGTGCTGTTTCTTATTCAGTCTCAGCAGACGTGGTACCACGAGGGTCCTGAGACGCTGAAGGAGGCACGTATCTGGTTGGCTAAATATTCACTGCCCAGGTAAGAACAGCTCTTTCTATTAAAAGGAGCTAGAATGCAAGTAATATATTTTCTTGTTACCAGTGATTTATTTTTTTACTTAATGTATCTTTTTTTATATTTACTTACTTTATGAACTTGCAGCTGATCATTGTCATACACACCATTATAATATGTAATAGGATCTAATTCTGTGTTTGTTTGTTTTTTCCTCCCAGAGCTGTGAATAGACTGGATGCTGCTCATGCTCAGAGAGAGATTCCCGAATCTACACGCACCGTACGACAACAAGAGCTTCACAAGTCACTCAGGGTGAGCTGATATCACTGTTCACAAGAAAAGCAGCACATCATCACGGTTCTCTTCTTTTTTTTCTCTCTCTTTTTTTCCCATTAAATTACATTATCATTAAATTCTTCACATTTCCCATCAGAACCTGAATAACTTCTGTAGTCAGATCGGAGACGATCGTCCGATCTCCTACTGCCAGTTCAGCCCGAACTCCAAACTATTAGTCACTGCATCATGGTGAGCTTTCCTTTGTTGTAATCATTATAACACTGTAATTGATAGCAGTCTCAATTTCATTAATCGTCCTGTGTCTGGATTAGGAGCGGTCTGTGCAAACTCTGGAACGTTCCAGACTGTAGTCTTGTTCGCACATTAAGAGGTAAGTAAGTGGTCCTTTTTTTTTAAATCGCATCAGCAAGCCGATTTATTTAATTATAATGATTGAGTTGAGACATTTCCTGAATATTTGCACGTAGGTCACAATACCAATGTTGGAGCAGTCAGCTTCCATCCACAAGCCACACTCACTCTGGACGAGTCAGACGTCAACCTGGCATCCTGCGCTGCAGACGGATCTGTTAAGCTGTGGAGTCTCGACAGGTGTGTGTGAAAACCGAAAAACCGAATCACAATGTGGCTGAATTATGACAAACAGCTATAAAAAAAATATTGAAGGCAAAAGTGGCCTTTTTTTTTTATTATTTTTTTTAATATATATATTTTATTTTTGTCCACACATGATTCTTTTATTTTTATTATTATTATCAGTGTGAAACAGAGCAAATCCCATGGAATTTAATCTTTTTTTTTTTTTATTCTGATTTGTCCTCTTCCCTTATATGGTCTTAAATCAGATCCAGGTCTAATTATCATTTATTAATTAATTCACTCATTCATTTTTTTTATCAGAACAGTCAAATCAGAAATCATGCGACTTTTACTGCAAGTCGACTACACATTCGTTATTATTTCATGCTAGGAAAAACGAACGATTCAAATAGCGGGATGAGGCTCCAACTGGTGTTAATTTTCTCAGCTATTTAAAATTTGAGTCTTAGTCCCAGGATAAATGTCCCTGTTATTTTTTATCATATTTAGTCAATCTTATCCTATTTTTGTTTAGTCAAGTTTTAGTCGACTAAAAGTCTGGAAATTTTAGTCTGGTTTTAGTCAGAGGAATCTTTAAGTATTTTAGTCAATGAAAACGTAAGGTTTTAGCAATCAGATTATTATTATTTAACCCTACAGTCAATGTAGTCTAGCCAAAATGTTTTTGTTATAAAAGAATTATCTTAACATGTATATTTTCATCTGATGTTTTCAGCAATTAAAAAAAAAGATTTAACCATCACAACAACTGCTGCATGTCCATTTTTTTAAAACTACAAAACAATAGGAGCAGTATGGACAATACAGTGTTTTTAAACTTAAACTTAAATTACCAAAAAGAGGCTGTAAAACTGGGTGATTATAATGGTATGCCTTAATGAGTCTCTTCAGGTTTGTGGTATTTTTCCCAGCGACTGTGTTCCCCCCACTGTTTCCTCCCCGATATTACTACACATCGGCTTTTTTTTCTCCAGTTCAATATAAAGAAAATGGGCCCAAGTATCAGCTCTTCCCTTTCGCCCGAGTAATACTGCTGTGATGACAAAGAGTTGAAGATGACTGAGCTTCGTCACTGCCTGTCACACCGTGACCCGGGAAATACTGCTGCTCGCACCATAATGAACCAACACCGTATCGCAGCGGATTGTGAAGAAAATTATATGTTGACGAAAATAAAGAAAGATGTTTTATTAGTTTTTATTTTTTAAAACCACATTTTAGTTCCACGTTTTCCGTCAACAATGTTGCATGCCGATTTCATCACTGTCACCGTTCTTTGATATCCGTGACGTCTCGTCATCGTCTCGTCTTACTCACAGGAAAAAAAGTCGTAGTATGAGTTTTAAATGAATTAATCGGATTAGGGCCACTTTTGCCTGCTGCCAATCACAATTTTGTCAGCAAATGCTATTAGAATTCTTCAATAAAGATCTCCCTAAACTTTTTCCTGTGCAGTGATGAGCCTGTCGCAGACATCGAGGGTCACTTCATGAGGGTGGCTCGCGTAGCATGGCATCCTTCCGGTCGCTTTCTGGGCACAACCTGGTGAGAAAATCTTGCTTTCTATACCAGTTCTAGATGAACAAGGTCCTATAGTTATTGTTAAACCTGTATCTCTCTTCCAACTCCAGCTATGATAACTCGTGGCGTCTGTGGGATCTGGATGCCCAAGAGGAGATTCTTCACCAGGAAGGCCACAGTAAAGGCGTACATGACTTGGATTTCCATCCCGATGGCTCCTTAGCAGGAACTGGGTGAGATTTTTAATGGTGTTGATCACAGATGTACTGCTTTATTGGAAAAAACATTCAAGTGCATTAATGATGTTTTAATTGCAAAAAAGGATATTATAAGAAATGAATGATTCTGAATGTGGAAAACATAGTAAAATGTTATTAAATACATTTCAAACTTGAAATTCTTCTACTACTTATTATTATTATTACTATTATGATGATTATTATGATTTTTTTTTTCAAATTACCTTACAATGAGGAATATTGCCTTACAGATACTCAGCAATTTTCACTTTTTTACATCTATAATTATTAAACAGGGTCAAAGTCAAAAATAATCCACGCTCTGGCTGTAGAAATGATTTGAATCAACTTTTAGAAAAGACAAATACATAATTTTTCGACATAATCTCCTTGCTTTTCAAAACATTTTGTCCATCTGTCAACAAGCTTCCGTATTTCCCTCATTAAACATTTTTTAGTCTGCGCTGTGAGCCGCGAATGCTCCGCTGTCTTCAATTCTTCATCAGAAGTGAATCTTTGTCCTCGTAGGGCTGCTTTCAGGGGAGCAAACAGGGTGAAAGTCTAATGGAGCAAGTTTAGGACTGTAGGGAAGATGCTTTAACACTTCAAAACAAAAGGTTTATGCAAAGTGTCGAGAGTGTGGGCAGAAGTGTGCGGATGTGCGTTAACGAGCACCGTTAATTGTTGAACTTTTTTCCTGATAATGTTCCAATACTTACCCTTGAGAATCCCAGGAAACTGTAAGCATTGATGAATTTTCCAGCTGATGGTTTTGACTTTTGAACTTTATCTCGGTCGGCGATTGAGGATGTTTCTGTTCCATACTCTGCCGTTTACTCTCAGGCTCGTAGTGTCCGTGTCTCTTCTCTTTAAGAAACTTTCACCTTCCTTAGAGTATCGGTCCAAATTCTGTTTGCGCATATCCAAAATTCTTTTCCATGCTACGCACAAAATCTTACACGCTCAAAATACATAAAAACTAATCACTGCACGCTGTGCTTTTTTTATGCAAATCACAAGTGGGGCATCTATTTTTTGCTCACACCCGCAGTTACAAATGAACTGATGTAACACAATCACACCTGCACAGCAGTGACTGGCTGGGGAGACCGTAGTCTTGAATGGAAGGCTCTGGCAAGACAGAGAGGATAATTTTTGATTCACCCTCGAATATGATTATGTAACGTAATATTATGTATACGTCATGTTTCTTATTCGATTTTCCTGCCACATCTACAGAGCTACTTTGATGTACAGCTGTGACTATGATTCCTCATTGTATTCCTTTAAACGTGGCTCTTTCAGTGGTCTGGATTCATTCGGCCGCGTGTGGGACCTGAGGACCGGTCGATGTGTCATGTTCCTGGAGGGTCATCTCAAAGAGGTCTACGCAATCAACTTCTCCCCAAATGGGTAAAAAAAACAAAACAGATTTCAGTCTTGTCCAGAAATTCTCATTTTGAAACATTTCAGAAAGAATAACATTAACATTAATGTGTGTGGCGCAGTTTTCACGTGGCTACTGGGAGCGGTGACCACACATGTAAAGTGTGGGACCTGCGGAGGAGGAGGTGTATCTACACCATCCCTGCTCATCAGAACCTGCTGTCCTCCGTCAAGTTCCAGCGTAAGTGTTTGGAAAGTAGATAGTAGGATATTAGTATCTTCTATATAGTAACTTTGTGTATTTATATCTACTAAAGAGTAAAAGTGTTATTAATTTTTAGTACAGTATGTTCCCAACATACGAACAAGTTCCGTTCCGAAAGCTGGTTCGTAAGTCCAATTTGTTTGTAAGTCCAACAAATGTTGTCTAGATACAAGGATATTAACACAATTGGCTATACACATTATAAAACCATCATGTTCCACGATCTTGTTGTCTGTGTTCAAAATGTGTTCCTCTGTTCCCTATTTATTACAAAGTGTATTATAATTTATTTGGACACTTCTCTACTGTCATACATTGTTAAATTTCATTACAAAACACTAGTGTATGCTGTTTCAGGAAAATTATCAATGTCAAGCTGTAAAGTCAGCTTCCTGTAGAGTGTTATTCCTTTGTTTTCGTAAGACGTTAGAATGCTGCTTGTCTGTGCTACGAGAAACCACAAAATTTTTTGTTCTGAAGAATTTCCTGTCTCTCTATGACAAAGCACTGATGCTGGAGTCTTCTTTAAAAATACTGCTAAATAAATGTCTCCACATAGAAACAGACTCGCCATATACATGAGCTGCTGTTATAGACATTTAATTGCTACACGCAGTCTTGTACCCAATTCTAGACCAGTGAATAGTTGGTAACCTCAACAAAGTGAACTTCATGTTATAACTAAAACACTAAACTAAAACCAAAATATCTCATGTTATACAATTTCTCTTTTGACAGTATAATAGTATGGAAGGTATTTCTATCCGGTGGCACCAAAATGAACATGGATTCCCTTTTAGCGAATCATGGCTCATGGTTTCTTTCTCATGATGTCTCAGAGTTTCTTTATTGCCACCATCACCTCCAGTTCCCTTAAGTTTTCGTGATTTTGATTTTAGCTTCTTTTTCTGATCAGTAAACTCATACCAAACAGTTGTCTCCCATCTGTGTTTACTTTCATCCACTTGGTCACTGGCTTGCCGTTTCACACATTGTAAAGCATCTAACTAATTATAGATAAGACCGATTTTATGTAACCAACCATAACATAGGAGGTGGGATTTGTTTTAAAAAATGTGAAGTCTAACCTAAACTTAAAGTTGGAGAAAACATACTTGTACCTTATATATTTTTTCAATTCTGATTAAAGATTCCTAATTATAATTGAAAAAATATTGTCCATGGAAATGTAGAAAATGTAACTGGCAGATGACCTGAATAGATTTTGGATCCTGATTTAAACAGGGTGAGGGTCTAATGTCTTCATTCTTTATTTAGATTTCATGAAGACCTCATTCTTTAAACATCTTTAGCTTCCTATATGTTTGAAGTCTATCAGTTATAGTATCAAGAAGGATTTATATCTTTATCTTTACTCTTTGTTCTCTAGCTACAGACGGTCATTACTTGCTAACGGGTGCTTACGACAACATGGCTAAAGTGTGGACCCACCCTGGATGGTCTCCCCTGAAGACCCTGGCAGGACATGAAGGCAAAGTGATGGGACTCGACCTGTCTCCGGACGGCCAGCTCATTGCCACCTGCTCGTATGATCGCACCTTTAAACTCTGGGTGGCCGACTGAAGAAGACAAAACGATCTGTTTGTGTTTGAGGACTCAGGAGTGTAGTTTAGGTTGTTCTTGATCACAGTTCACCTGGCAAACACCTTGGGGGGAAAAACAGCCTAAAGCTCAAGTTTCTGAATCCTTGAATCATTGGTTTTTTTTGTTTGTTTTGTTTTTAAGTCTGAGGTTCAGGTTTTTTTTTTCTTCTTTTTTTTCTTTTTTGGCCCTTATAACACAGCCTGAGGAATTTTTACTTTGCAAGATATATTCAGGCTTTTATGTTCTTCCATTGACCATCCGTTTTTAATAAAAACATTAATACAGTTGCGTGTCTTTGCCTCATGCTTATGGAGGTGTTAAGTTTCAGAGCTATTTGATGCCGCACAATGAACTGCTAATTAGACTCTGAGTAAAACATTTCTTAAAGTAGTTATGTGGATACTTAAGAGTTCTTAGCTCCCTGAAAGGTTTCTACAGTAAACCATAAGCACAAACATATTTTCTGGCCCAGTATTCAAAATTAATATTTAAAAAAATAATAATTTAAATACATTACCTTTCTCTTTTGCTTCTTTGTACATTTTTCTTTCAACAAACACCTTGAAAAACAATTGTAACATAAAGTCCAGTCTGATCTGACTTCTTCTTTGCCCTCTCTTGACATGACTAAGGTTACACATAAATGTCATATATCAAGACATTTCAGTCATGAGGAACCCAGGTTCCTTTTGGGATGCCTTGTCATAAATTCACATACAGTATGTTCTCATGGTTCTAACACCACCAGCAGCAGAACCGGCAGTGTCTACAGCAGGGGCTGGTGTGGAAGCGTGGCTCAGTCAGCGCCATGTTGGGCCAAGCGGATGGTGGCTGATCTGTGATCGGCTGCTTAATAAACGACAGCTTGGTCTCCAGGGGGGCTTTCTGTGGACTGCTTCGCTGGTTCTCCACCTCAGCTTTGACACCCAAGAACGCAGCCAGGTCCAGGTCCAGGCCGACGGCACCTCCTCGAGGTACAGGAGTGTTTTGACGACACTGAGGACAAGGGATCCACAACTATGTGGGGGGAAGACAAAGTGGATTAAACACGTGATGAATAGATCACAGATTATGACATTAAGCTTGTGGTGTTGGCATTATTTCAGCATTGTGGCTCCTATTTAAATCAAGGACAGAGCTTTTATAGACATCATATTACTGCACAATTAGGTATTGAAGTGTTAATAGACTAATACCCCATGTTCTAATGCAGAGAATTGGTACAAAGACAAAACATAGACGACTTGTGATGAAATTTCCATTGAAGGAAGGCGTAACAAACGAGTTCAAGCACAGTACGGTGATGAGACTCCGTACACACAATCCAAACTGTACACACAATCATTCACCAACATCACTTGCACATTACAGGAACTTGACTGGGAGTTATTGCCTCCTCCCCCGTACAGTCCTGACCTCACTCCAAGCCATTTTCACATGTTTGGGTCATTAATGGAGTTCCTGGGAGGCCAGCGTGTCAGATGTGAAGCAGGCAGGTCGATTATGGTTCTGTTGTACTGAGAAAACTTTCTACCTTGATGGTATTCAAGCTCTAGTGAAAGAATGGGATAAGTGCATTAGTGGAGCAGGGGATTATATAGAGAAATAAAGGGATCTTAAGAAGAAAACGTAGAGAAGATTGAGAGAGTGTACAGTAGAGAGAGTGTGTGGAAGATAAAAGCAGACATAGAGACTGAGACACAGAGCGAGACAAGATCAGGGAAGGAAGCACTTAACGTTTTTGTTTAAGGGAAGGCTGGGTTGGAAAGTTGGCTTTAAATGGCAGAGACGATGAGGGAGAGTGAGACCTACAGGTGGCGGTAATGCAACTTACTGGATGCCGACCGCCGTTAAACAACAAGGCGGAAGAAGAACTGTGTTCTGTTATTCTGCGTTATCAAAAGTCCCAGTTTGACTTGAACGTCCCTCATAGTTTTGATTTATCAGAGACAGCATACTCTAGTTGTTTCTTGAATCTAGTTGTTAGTTTACATTTGGGTGTGACCTTGTAGGAAAGTATTCCACATTGTTTTCCAATACTTTACAAGATGAGATAACACTTTACTGAGGCCAAGGGGACATTAGCGTGTTATAGATGTATAGATAAAATGTGTCCTGCCCTTGCAAATGTATCGTCTGATGCCCACCTGCTCGTTAATGACCGTATCCAGTCGTCTCAGGCAGTCCTGACAGAACGTGTGGCCGCAGTAGAGCTTGCGTGGAAGCCTTTCGACCAGGTTATAGGCGCTGTAACAGATGATGCAGTCAAGCTTCCGACTGTCTCTAGAGGACTGGGCTGCTGCCACCTCATTCTCCTCAGCTGGAGGGTCGGACACGGCGACTACATCCTCCATCATCCTGCCGAAGGGAAAGTAACTGAAACCTGAGTCTTCCATTCATGAGCTCTTACTAGGGATAATAAGATCTTTTCTACTTCATGCATTTGAGGACCACCACTTTTCCACACACACGTATAGCAGGATATGTACAAAAGTCAGTAATTACAGTCAGTCTTATACAAATTGATTAATATGGTAGGTTTATCTGATAGAGCATACAGTCAGTGTAGATATAATAAGTATAACTACAGAGTGAAGTGAAGATACTAATCCCTCCAACAAAACTGGAGAAACTTGTACAGAATCTGAGACCCTTCTCTATATAATATATACAGTACTGTGCAAAAGATCCAGATTTTCTTGGCACGGTGGCTTAGTGGTTTAATTTAGTCATTTAATTTAATTTAGTCCTAAATTGCCAAAGTGTGTGAACAAGCGTATGTGCCCTGTGATGGATTGGCACCCTGTCCTGGATGTACCCCGCCTCGTGCCCTAATTCTCCTGGGAGAGGCTCTAGGCTCCCTACAACCCTGTATACAGGATAAAGCGATACAGACAATGAGTTCCAGACTTTCTCGTATTTTTTATGTAGTCTTGGCTCTCATTTTGGCAAGTATTTGTCTCTCATTTTCAGTCCAGTCCCTATACCTGATTCCAGTTTCAGAGAAATGTTTTTTGTTTGTTAAGCCACACAGTGATCAATTAAACATTCATGCATAAACCACCTAACTTAAGGCATGAACCAGTGGGAAGCAGGTACAGATGATGACAGATGATCAGGCCAGTGATTAGTATACTTGTGATGCTGAATGCTGAGTGGTTGGAACAGTCGAATGGGGAAATGAGGTTGCTGCTGAAGTTGTTGGCGGCATGGTGGCTTGTTTGCATGTTATTCTCGTGCTTGGTAGGTTTCCTCTGGGTTCTCCAGTTTCCTCCCATAGTCCAAAAACATGCAGTTTAGGCTCCAAATTGCCCATAACGTGTCCTATCACAGTCGTACAAATTGAAACAAATACAGTGGCCTACACAGTGGCCTACACCATAGTTGGACTACACAGATTCCTATATGGATGGATGGATGGATGGATGAGGTTACATAAACAAATCATTTTTAAATTGTATCTTTAGGCACTTTTTTAACCCGTTGCAGTAAAATGTTTGTTCCCATTTCTTTACTTTAATCTACGTAATTTAATTTAATTTAACATGAAGAAATGTGTGTGAGTGTGTGTGGGGTGGGGAGTTGGGGGGGGGGCTCAAGACCTTTGCACAGTACTGTATGTAGTCTTCATCCATGATTTTGCAGCACTTTTTGATTTTGAAGCTACTGTATGGCAGGTGATTGTTTGAACCTGACCACACTCAAATGTCATTGTGCTGCTATTACTATTTATTTAATGTCCTACACTACTGTAATTTCACCTTTCAATTCATCAGCTGCTGTACTATTCATATGTCTAGTTTTGTTTGTTAGGATTTTTCTACACTACTCAGAATAAACCAAATTTCACTCTACTTGGAAGATGGAAAAAACATTTTCTAAAGCCTAGTCCAAAATACTATCAGAAACACACACACACAAAAAAAAAACACACACTCCAAAACCAAATAAAATCCAAAGAGTTACAAAAGGCTTAATTGGGCATGGAGATACAAATTTATTTTAAGTTTTTATTTTTACAATCATAACATTCTGACCACAAGCCTTAATTTTTCATACTTAATTATATTAAATATATTTCAAACTTATAATTAAATAATTGGTAATTAAACTGATTTATTAAATTGAGAATTTAAAAAAAAAATAAAAATAATAAAGATCCACTCATAGTTTCAATAAACTTTGGCAAAAATATTTACCATTACCCTACAATTTACCTATTTTACTGCTCATGCATTAAAAGCATTAAATGATCTTCATAAAATTCACTCAGTACTGGATATTAATATATAACTGTCATAGTGCATAATAATACAGTGTGTGCCAGGATCTGCATTATGAATTATAGGGTTACTCTTTGTCAAAACTCATCATGCAGTGCTTCCTGACATTATTAAACTTACTTAAAAAATAACAGCTTTGGTCTTACCTGTCAGGATGTAAAGACTGTTTGCAGTTTCAGTGCCGATGTCACAGAGCCGTGCATTTCAGCATGGATGCGGGTCTAGTCTCCACTTTCAACCATCTTATCTTCTGTTCCACTTGAGTTCACATCACATTGTTTTACAGCTGGATTACAATAATCTGCATGTATACGAATGCTTGCAAACACCTTCACTGAAGTCAGTATTTTGCCTGGCTGTGTCTTTGTTGCCTGTTCGAACCACTTTAGTGTCTTTAGTCCAGAGGACAAACTGTGTGCTTCCTCACTCTTGAATATTTAAAGCCCACCTGTCATTGTGCACCTTACACACATGAGCGCGTACACACTTACGTACACACAAACACAGATTTGTTCGGTTTGGTTGGAAAGCAGAGTAAGGCTTTATTACTTCTTTTTAACATTTCCATTACCTGCACAATGGTTATGTGAATTTAATATTAAACTAGAACAGAAGCAGACCCACTCTGCTTGTAATCACTATGATTACGAAGAGACCCATAAAACCTGATCCAATATCAGCTGGCAGGAGAGTAACACATGTCTGCTGTCTTATGTATCGGCTTTCTAAAGTAGGTAAAAAGCCAGCTCATGTTACAGCAACGAGCCTGCGAGTACTGTTGTCTCTGTTAGTCGCTCTGCTCTGAGATCAGGTTTAATGCTCACTTAATCCTCTTTAGAAATAAAGCACAGGTGTGGATATCTGACTGGAGATCAGTTTTGTTGGAAAGAAAATGGAAGGCTGAAGGTCTATCACCTTACATCTACCTCAATAGAGGCCCAGAAATTTGACCTTCATTTGATATGGACAGCTGGGCTGTGCTACATTGTGAAGAACCTGTGAATATACCCTACTCCCTCCAAAGTCTACATCTTTAACAGTGGAAGCAGTATGCACATTTTTATGCCATAACACGGTTTGACTTCTGCTCTAGGTTGTTTTCTTGTTACTGCAATCAAGCATCACATCACTGTAGAATAAGACAGTTCTTTAGATGTTGCTCTGGGTTCTTTTGTGAGGTCCTGGATGAGACGTTGTTGTGCTCTTGGAGTAATTTTGGTAGGAAAGGTTCACCATTGTTCCAAGTTTTCTTTGTTTGTAAATAATGGCTCTCACATGTTTCGCAGAAGTTCCAAAGCCGTCAAAATGGCTTTGTGACCCTCCAGACTGATATATGTTAGTGACTTTGTTTCTCATCTGTTCTTGAATTTCTTTAGATTGTGTTGCTTTTTTAGATCTTTTACTGTGCTTCACTTTGTCAGAAACGTTTTATTTATAAGTGATTTCTTGCTTCAACAGGTCTGGCAGTGATCAGGCCTGTGTGTGGCAAGTGATATTGACCTCAGCTTTCCAAACAGGGGGGGGATTACTTTTTCACATAGGGCCAGTGTAGGTTTGGACAGTTTTTCCACCCTTAATAAATTAAATAACCATTTAAAACTTACATTTTGTGTTTACTCGGGTTATCTTTGTGTAATATTCAAATTTGCTTGATGATCTCATTCGTTCAAGTGTGACAAATATGCAAAAGATGATCCAAGGAAGGGGCAAATATTGTACCTGTACTTTATTTACATATTGTAAGTGTAATTCTGTGTTGAAACCAAACGTTCCGCCATGTTGGATTAAACATCCCTGTCCAAAATGGCGGCCGAAATGGTGACGTTTTCAAGGGGCGGGACTGTGGAGCGCGAGCGAGCCGTAAAGCTGGTTATCCGTCGTAGTTCCATATAAAAATATGAATATGCTGAAAAAATACATTAGCAGTTGATTACGCTAAATTGCAATATTTATACAACGTCTATTCTTCATAAAGGTTTACTCTAATGGTAGGAAAAGACATTTTGAGCCACAAGTGTAGCGTTTGTAATGATCTGTTCTTGTGGCGCAATACTATTTCCAACCACTAGATGGAAGCAGAGAGGCGCTGTAGTCTACAATCGGCCTGTGTTCATGATTAGAAGTTACAACAACAAAATGTTTGTGACATTATTGTTTGTAAAACCTCAAAAATGAAAGTGTAATTTGGCTAAAATTTGAAATTGCATAATAACTGTTATCAATTTGTCTACATTTCTCAAATACATGTTTTGAATCATCATTTTGTTGCAAATATCTCCATAAAAATAAATAAATAAATAAAAAAGCCGATCCTCTCACCACACATTCTTTCATCATTCTTGTCCTTTTCTTTTCTTTAAATATAATCATACAAATCTACAAACATCGCTGGTCCGGAGTGTGTATGTTTGACCTCAGTTTCCAGTTCCATTAAATTTGTTTCCCATAGACCCAATTTCACACCTCACTTTAGTCACTAATGGCACAAGAACCAATTGCTTGGTGTAAAATGACTTAATGACCGAATAACAAACCCTTTTCTTTTTAATCCTTGAACCTGCTTATGATGACAAGACAAATAATACAAATATCTATTTATATGAACTGGAACTGGAATAGAGGTCAGCTGGACCTGTTTAAAGTTATACACAGCACAGGTAGAGCAGGTAAATGTTAATTGCTTAGTTGATATGATGCATCATGCACAATGCATTTTGGTTCCTTCCCTCATCTATTCATGTATTGTATTTTCAAGGTGTATAAGCACATTAGTAATATGTAACATGCTCTGATTAGTAACATGCTCTGGTTTTAAATAGCTTTCCCATTAAGACAACAATCGAATAAATCTGTTCCTCATTTTTATTGACACAAGACAGCACTTCCGGGAATGTACAGTATATCAGTTTCATTTAGGTAAAAGCGGCTCGAATATTTCTTAGAAGCTTGGTAGAGGAGTGCAAATGCCCACCGCAGTCAGGACAAAGCACCACCACATGATTTGTAATTATGATCCCTCCCTCAGCAAGCAGGACATGACTCACAGTGACACCTGAGTGTTTCCATGCATCCACACAATAATACATTTTCACTGCTTATTACATTTGCCTTAATTTTCCAGATGCTACTGTTTTTTTTTTTTTGTTCCCATGGGAAACACATCTGTGAATGGAAATCTGCATTGAAGCACATGCACGTACTTACAGTCTCACACACACACACACACACACACACACACACACACACACACACACAGTAACCACTGAGCTGTTGCACTTAACCTTTCATTGTCCTTTGCCTGTTTGTTGGCTTGGTCATCGCCATGACTACCTTTTTGCTTTAAAGAGCACCTCCAGCTCTTTCAAGTCTTCTATCAAAAACACACAGCGTGCACCCGGAACCCTGCATCTGTCCCTGTGCAATACTGTAATAATCAGCAAGAGCCGAGGTAAAGCCAGTACTCCTTTCATCAAAGGTTTTTAACCCCAGCTTACCTCAACGGAAAACCAAGCCAACTGTGAAATGTCATGGAATGCATATTCGCCAAAATGTATCAATTTAATAATACTAATTGATATAACATGAGAGTACGCAATAAGACGCATGCTACTTCCAAGGTTTGCACACCCTTAGGACAATCGATCAGAAACATTAAAACCCTTATTTGGTTGTCTCTCTGGGAGAATCCTTATCGTTTATAGGACTATTGTTAAATATATTAATAGTAATCATAACATCCATTTATAAAGCTATCATTTTCTGAATGTGAAATAAATATTGTGGAATATGATAATGCCATTTCTAATTAAAGAATTTGTCTTCAGTGATCAAAGTAGGAAATAAATAGTTCAAACAATTGACTGAAGAAATAATGAAGAATGATTTGTAATGCTGAGAGTGAATCAGGCACATGAGTGTTATTGCCCCTACGTCATGTACCGCACTTCCCTTTTATACTTCCTCCAGCACTAATATAAATGTGTGGCTGTGAAACAAGAAACACATTTTCAGACTTTCACAAATTTATTTTCTTCCAACAAAAATTTTTTAATGCTGTTTTTTGTTTAGTTTTTTTGCAAATCACTATATGTCCATCTTTTATAAGCTTTGAAATGACAGGTCTTTTTAAAAAAGCATTCATTACAGTGTAATGACTGTATATCATAACAAAAGACCATGACCCCATAATGAAGCAATCAGATCGCTTCTTTCTTTCAAGTGATCAGCATCTGCCACGAATGAACTTTATGGGTCCTGTGGCCTTTTGGGGAAAGTTGAAGGCAATAAAAAGGACGTTTATAGTCTGTTTCTGCCATTGCAGTTTCCCCCAGTAATCATGGACTTCTAGAATAGTGTGCTGATCACAACTAATGTAGTCGTTTTGTACAACAAATCATCTTTATTCCAATTTGCTACCAGTATCACACCACCAGCCACAAACACAATTACAGGCTGATTTATCAATTTTGACAAAATTGTTGGAGGTGGATTTATAGCGTTTTGGTAAATAATACAAAAAATCACACTGATATGATCACAACAATTATGACATCATATTTTGACAATTGAGATTTTTAATCCCTTTTTACACAAATATTGTCTATGTTGCTCCTTTTTTTCTTAAAACTGCAGGAAGGGATTTACAGTAAAACCTATGAGATGTTACCCTCCCTGCTTGGTAATTGTCACCTTGATGAAATTGGAATTGGCTATGACTAAATTAGGGAGAAAATTAGTAATGTAAAAAAAAAAGAAATAAGAAAATACAGCATCTTGATCAAGCAACATTTTTCAGCTTTTGATCTCCTTTGAATTACTAGCATTGAGTCTATTTAAAAAGAAAAAAATGTTATACAGACAAATTTGATTACTCCCAGAGAGGAGGTTTGAATATTTTTGCAAGTTAGTGTATCTTCATTTTCTGGATGAACACTTGTAAGATGAACTTTGTTATGAAAATATGAATGTTAATAGAAAGACTGCAAGGTAATGCAACCACGGGGGGCACAATCCAGTGTCTTCTTGTGCCAGTCCCAAGTCTGGATAAATGCAGAGGGTTGTGTC
>JAQMYJ010000017.1:4564945-4585169 GCA_030014305.1 Clarias laeviceps
CCAGCCGACCGCATCTTTTCGAACTGCTCGCTCACGCACCGTTAGGGCCGGAGTAACACACTCGGAGGAAAGCGCTATCCGCTCCCTCCGCGTGCGCGAGCTCACAGACGCCCCTGATTGGCTGTAGAGCCGTGATTAATGTGGGAGCACGCACAATGTCCCTCCCCCCTGAGAGAGCTCGGCCAATCAGCTCTCTCTAGGCCTCCGGCTGTGAGAGGTAACAGCATCACCTGGGAATCGAACCAGCGATCTCCGGATGATAGGGCGATCAACCACTCGGAGGCCAATAATAATCTTTTAAAAAATATATTATTTCAATGTGTTCATGAACAAAAATGACTTATAATCTTATGGAATGTTACATGATTCAGAGGTAAAAAAAAAAAAAAAGTGTTAAGAAAAACAAATATTTTTCCTACAGGTACAGTAGCAAACTGCAGCTGTTGTTCTTTCTGGAGCAGTGTAATTAAAGGTGCACATTTTCTGGCCTATGAGTGATTTAAGGGACACCACTGAAGTCAAGTCAGTCAAGTCAAGTAGGCTTTTATTGTCATTCCAACCATATACAGTTCAGTACACAGTGAAACGAAACAATGTTCCTCCAAGACCAAGGTGCTACATACATGCAACAACATAAATTAACAACACACTTTACCGGAACCAGCTAGCTAACTAAGAGATCTAATTAGCTGACTAGCTCACATACAACAAAGTGCACATGCAAACGTGCAAACATTTGCACAAAAGCTAAAGAGTCACTGATAGACAGGTACATTTAAAGTTTAAGAATGTACACCACGTGTACTTTTGCTGGCAAATTAGGCAGGAAGATTTCAAAAACCTACTCCTAATAGTACCGCAACTGCACTTTTAGCTTGGTACATATTTGTCTGAGAGAGGATTACAGCATTTGTTTCAACTGCAAATAAACATTCCAATGGTGTGGCGTGGAAAAGTCAAGTTTTGTAGGTGGAGTAGTTTCAGTGACAACATGACAACATGAGCACTCTCTATCTCTCTCTTTCTCAATAGCCTTTCATATGGAATTATTTTCCATTTAATGCTGCAAGGCAGGTAGTTAAACATACACGCAGTTCAAACAGAAATTTGAGATAAGTTCTCCAGCTTGTCGAATCAGAGATGAGAGTCAGATCCCACAGCAAATCTCTTCTAACGTGTACATACGTTGCATAACTCTGTAGTGTTACAAATATCCAAATACAACGTATTTATGTCATTTTTGAGTTATACTGATTGTTTCCAGATGCACCTGGTGATACTCAGAGAATAGACGTTGCATTGTCATGAGATGTCATGAGAAATGCACCTGTATCTGGGAAAGGCGGAAGGGACATTCCTGAGCCGACCCCACCCTTCGTCAGTCTCTCTCTCTCTCTCTTTCACACACACACACACACACAGTTCTGCGGCTCTGCTTGGACACCCAGGGGTGGGGTTACAGACACACGCCTCCGAGCAGAAGGCGATATTCACTTAAACACCGACCTCTACACAACTGACTCTTCAGGTATGTTACATTAAGCTTAAGAAACAAGAACAGCTCATATTCTGCTCACTGGATCGCAAGGAAATCTGCTCAGGGGATCGGATAACACCTTTACCCCCCGTTAGTCGTTCCTCTCTACACACATCGACACATCAGCAGGTCTTAACAGGTACGAACTTTTTGTTCTGATTTGTGTGCTGCTTTAGAGGTCAATTTATTTTACCAGCATGTGTGTAAATCAATGTCAAGTACAAATGTGCATAAAGGTTAATTTTATAGTTTTAGTTAAAGAAGTAATATAGAATATAGAGAAGAAAATACTGAGAAGAAAAGGTAAATATTTATTCTGATATGGAACACAGGAACACCTAGCAGTAGATAAACTTGTAACTGCTACAGTACAGTGCAAATATTTGCACACTGCATGGTTTTTAAAGAGGAAATAAAGTTTTATGTAAAAAAAAACATTCAACAAATAAAAAAGTTAAAATGCTTTGGTGGTTCTCCAATAAGATGACAGGAGAAGAAAAAAAAAAAACAAGCAAGAAGTCAGTTTGATTTGAGTCTCTTTGTATGACACCTGTTAAAGATAGATCTGATACAAATTAGTCAGTTTGATGAACATTTAAAAAGAAAATTCAAACTATCCAAGTAGCAAATGTTTAAATCATGTCACTATATAACATTTCTGTTACTTGTGCAAATCTGATGACATGAAATTCCACCATTTTCTACTAACATTTAGACTCAACTTTAAATTCAATGACACACACTAATAAGGACCAGTAACTATTGTCAGTTTATTATTTTTTCCCTCCGCAAGGTCTCAAATCACTCAGGATCATCATAAAGTTCAGCTTCCAACTATCGCACATCTCCATGGCTAACTAACGGAAAGATCTTCATTCTGACTAGTGATCGCAGAATTCGAGCGTGTCTTCCTTTTTTCTTACATTGTAACCCTTATTCTGAAAACCATGAATCTCTCATTGAACAACCCTTATGGCGATGTCAGCATTCCCAGAGCCAAGCTGCGCTCATATGACGACTCCAGCACGGTCATCATCAACCCCATGGCGCTGGAGAGCTCGTACAATGGGAACGTTTCCCATAACCCGTATGGCAGTTTCAAAGTCCAGGGAGGAGACGGCGTGTCCGGTGTGCCTGTCTACGGACAGTCTAAAAACACCAACCTTAACGGCACCTACACCATAAAGGAGGACGAGGAGCAAGTGAGCCGCTGCTATGCTTGCTGCTGCCGCTGTCGCAGGAAGAAGTGAGAACATGGGGAGCAAGCCAAAGACTTTGATTTGCATTTGAAAGTATAACAGAGTACAAATTGCCTTCTAAACTGGAGCTGCTAGTTGAACTATTGACAACCAGGAACGTGTATTTTCCCAAGAGCCTGCGGAAAATTGGATATTTGATAAGGACTGCATTATTAAAAGATGGTTTAGGGTTGGAAACAGAGCAGTGTTAACACTATATTATGTATATTCAAGCGGTCTTAGCATTGACGTTTTTGCTGGATCTGATGCTTTTGCTGTGTAATGAACAAGTATGATGTCATGTCTAGAATAAGTTATTTTATCCCCTCTTAGTAAAGTCATTCTGCCTCTTGGATCAATTCCAAAATGCTTGATGACAAGCAGTATTTGAATTCATAGGCTTTGCTACACTATTCAGGACAGTGGTTGGGGATCCCTCAGGGCTCGACACTGAGACCACTCGTCTTGATCTTTAAGCTTCTGTGCTTCTTTGTATACTGGCAAAGGAGGAAGACCAAGTTTCAGGTGAACCACACCCTGGTAGAGAGCGCATTTTTTCCACAGAGTCCCACCCACATGATGGGATACAGACAAGTGGAGATCCAACAATGCATTTCTGGTTAAGGATAAAGATTGGGACACTTCCTCACACATAAGGATTTAAAGTGGTGTAACATAGGTTTTGAGAGCATCCAGTTTTTTGTTTTTTTTGAAAACTTTCATATAAAGTCAGTGTCTGGAATCTTGAATATTCAGGATTGAAGATTCTGTTTTAGATGACTAAATTAAAAATTTAAGCAAATTCATGAAATTGAACATGATAAATACCTTTGTGTAAAAAATTTATTTTCCTTGAGTCTTATCCCGTCCTTCGAAGCATGCCTTCAGTCAATGCTGCAATGGATTTGATCATCAGATTTGATGTAAAAGTGTGAAATTCTTAAAGATTCTACTTTCCGTTAAAATTGTTTACCAATGATCTTATTCAAATTTAAATGTAATTTTAAAATTAGGAAAGAAAAACATTTGCACTAGTGCTCTCAAACTTCTAGACCGCCCTGTATGGTAAAGTGAAACATTATTAAGGTTCTGTGACACGGAAGAAGGAAGGCAACTTCTCAGCATTAAGAGGAAACAACCAATAATAGATACACTGGAACTATAAATATGTGAAAGGAACAAAGCATTTTTTTAATTCCTATTAATTTGATAATATCTCAGTTTCAACCATGTTTAATGTCAGCACCTAATTACAGTGCTATTAATTAAGTTACTAGCACTGTAGACCAACAACATTATTATTTTAAATATACTGTAGCTTGAATGAAGGATTTTCAGAATAAATGTGCAAATAATCTTGGGTAAAGTCCTTATATTTAATTATACTACCATTACATTGGTAGTCTAGCTATTCCAATTCTTTCTAAAAATGCAATTTTTTATAATATATATTTTATATAGTTTATAATTTGACAATAATATATAATTTTTCAAACTTCCTAAATATCTTTATATCATGCTGTAAATATCATGTTACATTAAATAAATATTTTTAAAGCCTGCTGATCCACATGTATTAAAGATACGATTGATGAACCTGGGCCGTTTTTGATTTCCATTCTTTGATGAGGATGGTTGCTGGCTACCTGGTGCTTACAGAGCAACTAAGCATTTCGGGCACATACAGTATATAATTTTAAATGAAGAAACTCAGCTTTAGCATTGCTGACAGAGATAAAACCTGAAGAATAACAAACTGGCAGTGACGGAACTGGTTTGAAACAGATGAGGGAGTGGCCGAGTTTTCTGGAATGAAATGCTGATCATCGTGCATGAATACCAGACTGACTGGTTTTGATTCTACCCTGGTGAACCATGCATGCTTTGTCCCCAACTAAACATGAGCATTAGCCATTCTGAATGACCTGCATATCAATCTTTAACCCTTAAAACCCAGAGCATTTTAAGCATTTTTAGCATGTTTTTTTTTTTTTTGCTTTACTATGTTTTAACGAATATAAACTGGCTTCAGGATTGTGCAATATAGTGTTATATATGATTTGTCCTACATGATGTTAAATAATAAGTAGGGTAAAATGAAATAAAATTATTTCATTTTGATTACTAATGCATCTCCAAGAATTTAAATATCATGGAAAGTTTATTTGACTTAAATGACTTAAAAAAGTCATATTTTTAAGTCAATTCAAGATTCATTACACATAAACTATATTTTGCAATGATTATGACTTACAGATCATGAAAAAAAATATCCAGCATCTCTCAATAAGTAAAATATTTCCCAAGATCAATAAAAAATATTTTCAACTTCTTAAAGTTGACTGCACTTAATACTTGGTTGGGGCTCCTTTAGCTCGAGTTACTGCTTAATGTGGTATGGAAGCGATCAGTCTGTGGCTGAGCCATTATTAACGACTAGATTGCTTTCATAGCAGCCTTCAGCTGGTCTGTATTGTTAAGTTAAGTGTTTCTCTTCTTCCTCTTGACAATTGCCCATAGATTCTCTATAAGGTTCAGGTGGATTGAGTCGGCTGGCCAATCAAGCGTCGTAGTATCATGGTCAGCAAACCAGTTACTGGTACTTTTGGTTCTTTGGGCAAGTGCTAAGTCCTCCCAGAAAAGGAAATTAGCTTTTCCATAAGGCTTGTCAGAAGACTCTGGGACCTTGCTTTTCAAATTAAATACAAAAATGACTTTAATGTGAAACGTGGACTTTAGACCACTGAGCAACGGTTCTTGCTTGGGCTAAGGTGAAACCTTCTGATGTTGTGTCTGGTTCAGGAGTGGTTTGATAGTAGGAATGCAACAGTTGTTTTTCTTAAAGTCGATTTCCTGAAAATGACTGTGTGCATGGTGGCTCTTGATACACTAACTCCAGTCTTACTCTACTCCTTGTGAGCTCTCCCAAGGTCTTGAATCGGCTTTGGTTGACAATCTTCTTAAGACTGCGGTCATCCCTGTTGCTTGTGCACCTTTTACTCCCATAGTTTTCCCTTTCAGTCAACTTTCGAAGAATATGCTTCAATACCACAATCTGAGCAGCCCTTTCAGCAATGACTTTCTGTAGCTTACCCTTCTTGTGTACTGTGCTGATGATTTTCTTCTAGACAACTGCTCAGTCAGCGGTAGGTTTTTTAATTTTGTATGAATAGTAATTTACTCAAACTTAAAATTAAATATTCTAACATTTTGAGATAGTGAATTTTGTGATTTTTCATAAGCTGTAAGCCATAATCATCAAAATTAAATATTTCACTTTATGCAATTAATCTAAAATATATAAATCTATGAAGTCATACTGTAGGTAAAGAAATACCATAGACACTTATGATCACATGTTCTTATGGCTGTTTCCACTTGATTCTTTATCTAATTTTGTGAGTTCTAAATAATTACTTTGTTTCTACAAGACATATCCAAATACACAGTTTGATGTCTGAAGCTTTCCCCCGTCAAAACACACTGCTGGCAGGACTTTCATATAAGGAGGCTTTTTTTTTTTTTTAATTGGCCATTGATTAATTTTGCGTTTATATCACAGATTTGTGCCGCTCAAGCGATCTTCAACAGCATTCAAGATTTACTTTTAATCAAATTCTTTCATGAACATGTTAGTCTGTTTAACCTCAAGTTAACAGTTTCCTAGATTACCCAAAATGTCATGGAGCCAGTCAGATTTTAGTTCTTACACATCTACACATCTATCACTCCCTAGAGATATGGCAGGGCTTTAGTTCTTTATTCTGTCCAGCTCTTTGGCCTCATCATCTTTCAGATCAGCTTCCAAAGTTTCAACTTTCAGGTTAACTAGCCAAGAATTTGCTGGAACTCTGCAATGTCTTTTCTAGTTTCTAGGTCAGATTTCTCACTGATATGACATCATCGCTTGGAAATGGAATGTGAGTAAAGACACCAGTACCCTTTTGAACCAACTGCAAAATATGATTAAGATCATTGACGATTTTTTTCCTATTATAATGCCACTGTGATTGTGTGAGCAATTATGTACAAGTGACACAACTTTTGAAAAGGTTAACAAAAATACAACAATGACTAACAAATTATCACAACCTCCACAACCAGGGTTGAGAACAACTGTTCTACCTTAAATGTTTTAGCATGTATCTCGATTGGCTTTTTATTTAGGTATATATATATATATATATATATATATATATAGTATCAAGAGCCTCTCAAAGCAACAATCCATTGTACATTACCAGCACTTTCTTGTTTAAAATGCATTTGAAAGGTGTTTTACGACTTTTCACATAAATTCCAGTTTCATTGTTTACTGATAACAGTAGATGATGACATCACAGACACAACTTTATTGTTTGTAGGACATACTGTATTTGATGGTATCACAGCATCACTCAGACTTTCTGTAGAAAACGTACCAGATTCTAGTTCAGACAGAAACAAAACAAAAGAAAAACCCTGAGAAAAAATGAGTACTGAGGGTTAGGGAAAATCGGCCTTTTGTTAAAGTGACTCCATCTCATACAAGGTTCATGTGTTAAGTTAGATATATTTATGCTTGAATGATTTGTATGTCACTGTGTGAAAAAAATTAAGTTTTGTTAAACTCGCACTGAATTTTTTAAAAATTAAATAAAATATTTATTCAGAGAAAAACATATTCATCCAAAAAAAAAAAAAAAACCATGCCATAGTTATCACACTCCCATTTTTTAGTTGAGTGTGTAAGAACCATTAAGGCTGTTATCCATGACATACTACATAACTACTTAGATGTTTCATAATTCAGGAAAAGGTTATAAACAAATCTGAAAAATTCTCATTTGTACCATAAGCGCAATAATAAAAAAGGTGTAATAATTTGGAAGTGTAAAAAACTTGTGTGGAAGATGACAAGTCTTTTTTGCTTCCTAGTACTGTAAGCCTGGGAAAAATCCCCATGGATCACTGTTGGTCCAGTACTGAGCAAAAGTCTTAGGAATATGCAAATAACTTCTGTAGAGTAGGGATGTCTTTAAAATATAAGGTTGTGCATTAAAAAATCTAGAAAAAGCAGTAAACTGTCATTAATGAAATAAAGTTGTTGTGGTGGTTGTGATGATTGTTTGCTTAAAATATAGTCTTGGGTACATTTTGTGCATAATGATATTAACTGCTTAGTTTTACTGAACATTCCGCAGAACATTCTACAATTCTTCTGAGGACTTTGTCACACCTGATTCTTTTCTCATGCAGGAAAACCCAGAAGCTTTCTTTTTGTTTTTATGTCTGAAAAGTGGTCTTTTTTTAAATAATATACTGCTTTCTTTTCTGGCGTACAGATAATTTCTTCAAAGATTATTATAAATATTATTATTTGTACTGACTTAATAATGAATTCATACAATATACAGCAGATGCATCAAAAAGTTTGTACTACAACAACACATAATAGGTAAATTCTGCTGTTACCGGGTCTCCAAAACCACCATCATAAACCACCACCATGCCAAAAACATTATTTGGAAGATACAATACTGTGCAAGGCAGCACGGTGGCTTAATGGTTAGCTGTGTGCATGGAGTTTGCATGTTCTCCCTGTGCTTGGTGGGCTTCCTCCGGGTACTCGAGTTTCCTCCCACAGTACAAAGACATGCAGATTAGGCTAAATGGCATTCTCAAATTCCCAAATGCTTTTTTTATGCTTGAATGATTCATACGAAACAATGAAACAAACAAAAACATTCCGCTGAAACTGGTCAAGTATTTCAGCCTTTCTGTAGATTCCAGTTCATTTATATGCGAATATAAATTGCTTAACGCGTCATGTTTCCTAGTAAATATATACAGAGTAACCGCTACAGTTATTGGCACCCCTGATAAACATTAGCTTTTGTTAAAAGTAGCTCCATCTTACATATTGTTCCATCTAAATGGCTCCATCTCAAGCAAGAATCATGCGAAAGTTTTAGATTGTTTTCATGCTTCAATGATTCATACGTCACTGTACGTCTTAACAAACAAAAAACATTTCTCTGAAACTGGTCAGGTACAGGAACTGGACTGAAAACGAGTCAGCAAAAAATAAAGTCATTCAGTCTTCGGAGCTTAATATGAAAATAATGAGGGGTCTCAAAGACTCAGACGGTTTTGGTGTAAAAAGAAGAACGATTATAAGGAAAAGAATGCTATGCCGACTATAAAGTTTGGTGGAGGTTGGAATCTTTGTGTAAGGGTACATGACATTACAAAATGGTTAGCTTACCACAGAATCAAGCTTCCGCCATGGACATCTCGGTGCCCTGACCTGAAGGCAACTAAAAACTAGGTCTAGGATGATCTGGAGAGATTCTGTGAAAATGGAGGGGGGTCAATAACTGTGGCACATTCTTTTCATTTATTCATTTCATTTTCCCCTTATTGTTATTATTATTTAGAGTAAGATGAAGCTACTTCGCCCAGTGAGGTGTCAATAATTGTAGAGAACACTATGTGTTTTAAACCTATGCTGTAATTGAGCACATAAGCTCATGTTAGCAGATTACATGGATAAATCCTGATTTTTATTATTATTTTTATTATAATTGAAATGTAACCGAGTAAATGTTTTTAAATAAACTTTGTCGTTTTATTTATTTTTTTTATATAAGAAACCACTCCAAGCCGGACAAAAACAGACATTACAAATATCTTTTACAAATTTGCCAAAATGTTTACTAAACATTTGTGTTACATTTTTTTAATCTGCAGTGTAATTAAAACCTACGCAGTGTTAGAGTCAAATTATTCAAGTATTTTACATACAAATTGGCATGCAGTACAGTAGTGCAATACTGTGTAAATCTGCCACTCTAACACTGTAATAAACAAGTATTAAACAGATATTAAACACATTCAGCATGTAATAACAACAAACAGATCAAGCCTTGGCAGAAGAGATGACAACACATCTTGGACCTCATCGATTCGATAACCAATCTTATTAGAATAAAGGGGATTTGATGTAAAGGCATTCTAGGTTTAGTGTCATGTTCACACCGGCAGCGAGACGTCACTGTACACTGAATGGGAATCGGGGATTTTTAAGAAGTGACACTGAAATTCAGATATTATCATTTTCGCAAATAACGTAAAGTGACATGTCTAAAAGACTGGCACGAATGAGGCCTAGTGCATTTAGCCAAGGATTCTTTAGTTTCCCCACTTATCCACGAGCGACATGTGCGACTTGATGCTTGCTAGCATGAACAATACGATTAGCTTCAGAAGTGATCCAACAAAAGCAACATGAAAATCAATTGTCTTCACTTAGCACTGGCGCTTTCTGAAAACTTTATGAGAAGAAATGTTTATGAATGAATAGCAAAGCAATTTGCCAACCACAAATGTCAGTGATGGACAGCCTCCATTAGTTTTAGTCTAAGAATCGGTTCTGAGATGTTTTTGTCTAGCCCTAAAGCTCCTGAGTCTTTTGGGGAAACTCAATCTGCTGCTACAATCTTGAAAATTTTACACACAGCAACATCATCTGCCTAAACTTATTACAATGATCCTTATTTTAAGTGGTTTAAAAGACAATTCTTTTATTTATTTATATATATTTATTTTTAAAAACAACCTCTGGTTTTGAAAAATGAAGCTAACATGGAAGCACCAAAACATGCAGTTCCTTGAATGTCCACAAGGAACTGGCTGTAAAAAGTGAGTCAATCCCCATAGACACCCATGTTATAATGGCCAACTTTACAACAGAAATAAACACATTTTTAGTCTGGTACAAAAAAATGTAATAGATAAGATTTTCCATTTATGACAACGCGTCATGCCACTGGCTGTCTGCTATGCATCACTTTAGCTAACCAGCTAACTGGAATCGTTGTAGTTTAACTTACCACAAGAAATGTAGGAGTTGATATGGGATGATGTGTAGGATACGGATGATGGAGTTCAAGCAAATGCAAAGTAACATTAGCTTATAAATCAATGTTAGTCAACTTAGTATTTAAGCTAAGCTCAAACTAAGCTAGCTTATCTTGTGGTAACTGAGGTACGCAAGTGCCTACATATATAGGTAACTAAGAATACACAGTATTACCAGACGCTGTTTTCTCTATACTGTACACACGCCCATTTACGGATGAACTGGGGATTAGGTGGAGTCGGCTCCTGCCAAAATGGTGACATCCAGAGCTCCCACGGTTGCGCTTCAAATCCACTATTCTGGAAACCTAAGGGTGACGTTATGGAGGGTTTGTGAAACCATAGTGACAGGCTCAAAACTAAAGATCAGACCAACCACTAGTGACCAGCGCAGAGTGATTTACGCTGCCAGTGTGACCACAGAGTAAAAATCCAAGCTAAACATGTGGCAGTGATGCTATTGGGCTTCTTCAGATCACAAATTCATTAACAAGAAACTCTACAGTTCATGTGACACAAAATACACAGCTTCTGTTTGAAATATAGATAAAATCTCGCCAATTCTTCCTTTTGTTTATACCGGTGCATCTGTTCACATGAGATCGTACGGGTTGTCTGTAGATCATGGATGTTTTTGGCTTTTTGATTTCACTACAGGAACATTGAAGGAGATAAAACAGAAATTAATGTGAAAAAACAATCAGTCTTATTTGAGAACATAGACACTAAAGCACCTTGGATGGATTCATGGAAGAAAAAATTAAGAGAATGTCGTAAATACTGTTCCATGTTGCTACCAGAGCAATTTTTTAAAGAATGAATGAACAAATTTTTTTTAATAGAGTACACATGTTAGGTTTAACGTCATGGAATATCTGGGGCAAAATAAATTTTGGCAAGAAATTGCTAAGAAGCCCCCTAGTGGATAAGTTAAACACTGCATCGTTATTTATCGTAGACTACAAGCGTAGCTATCTTCTGAAAAAAAATCATTAAAAAAAAAATTTGTCAGGTTAATGATAAATTATGAAAAAAAAAATTACTCTGGTCTACGATCCTTGAGGTGTTCATGAATCTGAGAGGTTTGTATCGTTTCATTTCCAGGCCATAGCGCACCTACTGAATGAGACATTCAAGACAACGGCTTGGATCGTTTACATTAATTGATGTTTTATCTCATGAACTAAAATCTAACAGCAAGTTATTGCTCGGTTTTCCAGGAATAAGGACTTGTTTACTGTGGAGCAAAACTCAAAGCGGCAAAGTGTACATAGGTCACATATGTATAAATCTCTATCAGTGCTACAAACCCCTGAAAAAAATCCATCCACCCGAAAAAAAAAACAATGATGAAAGGCAATACGGCAAAAAAAGAGAAACAAATTTTGCAAATAACAAACAAAAATTTTTTAAGCATAATAAAAAATTCTAGTAAACCATTTTTTCCACACTAACACTTCGGTGGTCTAAGTTTAGCATGTTAACAAAGAACTTTATATAAAAAAAAAAAAAGAAGCAACGTTGTTATAAACACTTCTGAAGTAACTGCGACTCTGATCACAATAACGCGGCGCCGGCGCTGTGAATCCGTCCACGTCGCCGAGTAAGAAGTGTTCCTTGGTGTGCGCTGTGTGTTAGTCTGTGAAACCCTGCCGACAGTCTGCACGTGTTAGATCACCGCCTCCATGATCTCATGTCTCCATCATCCCGAGCGGTTCTCCGAAACGGATCTTTTGGCCTGCAGTGAGGTTAAAGTTGAAGTTCTGTGGCGCTTCGAACAGCAGAACGATGGTGGATCCCAAGTTGAACTCGCCCAAGTGCTCACCTTTACGCAGACTCACACCCTCCTGGTTGTTGTTGGACACGTAGCTAAAGTCATTGTACGAGCCTTTACTGTAACGGGGGTTGTTTGTGCGGAGCTCCTGGAGAGGGAAGATTATGGTTTGGTTAATGTCTCCATGTAGAGCAGAACAATACGCATACGGTACAGTACATGTTTACTTATGCACTTACACTTTTATTTATTGAACGACTTATTTACTTTACATATGTAAATATTTACTTATGTATATATATAACATATATACATTAACACATTTTTTAAAATCTTTAAATTATATACAGTACTGTTTACAGTATTACGGGGCCAACCCTAATTTCTTTATATTTTGCTTCGTCAGACTTTCTTGTATTTATAATGTAGTCATGAGGAATGCTGAAGGACTTTTTTTGTTGCGTCTTATTTTAAGTTCAGTCCCTAAACCTGAGCAGTTTCAGAGGAATGTTTTTTTGTTTGTTACACCAGAGTGACCTACTGTAGGAATCACTCTTCATAAAAAAAAATCTAACTTAAGGCATGAACCAGTGAGAATACTGGTGATGCTGGATGCTGAGTGGTTAGAAAAGATTAGAAGGGAAATGAGGTTTCTGCTGAGGTTGTTACATAAACAACTAATTTTTAAAATTGTACCTTTAGACACTTTTCAGCCAGTTGCAGTAAAAAATGTGTTCCCATTTCTTTAATTGAATTTACATCATTAAAGTTAATATGAAGAAATGAGTGTGACTTAAAACCTTTGAAAAGTACTGTACTGTTTTACTTACTGGCGGTTTTACTGACTCACTCGCTTATATTTATTACTACTACACAATACACATGATACATACTCCGATTGTCTTCACATCTGTAATTATTAGCAGGTTTTAAAAGAACCTTTTTTTGCCTTGTTTAAATATGTTTACATTTTTTCCACTCAAAATACAGGTAGTCCCCGACTTACGAACGAATTCCATTCCGGGAACACGGTCATAAGTTAGATTTGTTCTTAAGTCCGACAAAGTGAGTCTTCTACACCTTTGACACGACTATACAATTTAAAGCATACCAATCCACTTGACCAAATCTCTGTCCCCTTTCCTCACACTGCCATCATGTGGCCAAAAACCGCAACCGTGCCTAAGGAAAAGAATCTCACACGTCAAATTTAACAGTGTTGTCTCTGCACCTTTAAATCTCGAGGGGATCACGGATGCCATTTTGTCTCAGAGCTGTTTTCCACTGTATTGGACTGAACTTATTGAGGACTTTCTGAAATTAGGATTATTCATCAGGACATCTTTACAGGACAGACATTTTCCATCATTGTGCTCCCGGACTGATTCACTGAAACTGGCATGGCGACTTATTTCTCCCGCACACAAACACACTATACAAGACATTTTATACATCCACTTATACGCCGAAAATATTGCATAGAATTGTAAATCTTGGTATCCGGTGCACTGCACTGCATTTTCTGATACACGTGAGCTACTTTCACAGTTTGTCCACGTCTATGGATGTTCATATGCGCGGAAATTCATAACTCGAATGCGTTAAGTCCATAATTCCGGGACTACCTTTAATCAAATAGTTCATATATCATTATCGATTGAAAAGGCACATTTGAAACAAAGTTGTAGGTGTCATGAACAGGAATGGGGTAAATTAATTCCTTCATTATCCCCCCCACAAACTGCCCCCAATTCTTGCCCCTGAACTTAAGATACGCTGCTTACTCAAATTACAAATATAGCAGTAGAACTTTATAGACTTAAACGTAGCCAGCTATCTGCCCTTAAGTGCGTTTCTGGCATGAGCGCTCGTGATATAACACAGACCTAATAACGTCACTTCCAGGATACTGACAGATTAATATTTTACCCAACGGATTTAACTCATCACTGTGGACAGGTCAATGTTGAAAAACACCAGGGCGCTGCCTGCTTAAACAGCAGCATGTCAGCATGTCAGTAATGAGGTTTACATACTGTATAACGGGCACAGAAACGTCAAGACAGAAAAAGAAAACCAGGTGTGGGTGTGGGTGTGTGTGTGTGTGAGAGAGAAAACGGAGCTCTGACCTTGTCAAAGTAAATCTGGATGGATCCGACGTTGGTGGCTCCGACGGCCGTTAGCGAAAAGAAGCCGTGGCACCACTCTCCGCTCAACACCACGCGCTCGTTATGACAGAAGAGCTCTTTAATCCATCGTGCTATGCCCGGGTTCACAGACATCAGAGAACCTGCGAAACACAGTCACCTGTTTATTTTCCTCTGAAAGAGGGATGAGGGACGATTTAGGATTCTGTGGAGAGGCAGGTTAATGAAGTCCACATACAAAGAAGACCCAAAAACAGAACAAACACTGAAACAAAGGGGACCGTATAAAACCTGGAAGAGATTAAGCACTTGTTTATCTTATCTTGACATAAAACCTGGAACAGATTAAGCACTTGTTTATCTCATCTCGACATAAAACCTGGAACAGATTAAGCACTTGTTTATCTCATCTCGACATAAAACCTGGAACAGATTAAGCACTTGTTTATCTCATCTCGACATAAAACCTGGAAGAGATTAAGCAGTTGTTTATCTCATCTTGACAAATTCTGGATCAGACACAGAAAACAGACATTTACAGCATTGGGCAGACGACCTTACACAGAGTGACTTACATTTGTATCTCATTATAAATCCGAGCAGTTGGGGGTTAAGGGCCTTGATTAGTAGTCCAACGCCTTAATTTCCTATCCCTGCCCCCAATAAACACTGTCTGAGATTTCAATTAGCAAGCAGTGTATAACTAATTTAGTAAAGCAGGGCTTTGATGCTAAAGAGACATGTGTTATCTTAGGGCGTTTTCATATTAGGAACAATTGATTCGCAACGTGCTCCAGGAACGATTGCTCCCCCGTCTCTACTCCCCCGCTGGCCAGTGTTCACATTGCACTTTGGTCTCCATTCTCGAATACGCTTGCATATTTATACCCTACGATACAGTAGGTGGTAGTATGCGCACAATCCGATGGCACTAATGATGTTGGATCTAAACAGCGATCAACTTTCATTCACAGGCTTCCACATTTTATTCGATTGGCGCCCGAGTTCGCCGTAACACAACCGTAACACAACCGTAACACAACCGTAACACAACCGTAACACAACCGTAACACAACCGTTAACGAAGCACTCTGCTGGAAAAGGTGGTCTCAGAAATGGTTCCCGAGTGCAGAACAATTATGATATCACTGATCAAAATGAATCGGACATTGGGCTCAAGTGTTCCCCGGAAACGATCCCGGGGCCCTAATATGAAAGTGCCCTTAATCTTTGTTCCTTATGTTCTATACATTGTGGCTCCAAAATCATGCAAGTTGCTCTTTTGCGATAGCTGCACATGCGTGCAGGTTCACGGATCCAGAAGTACGTGCAAATCAACAGTCCCTTCCACTGTTCTCTTCAGGAAAACTGCAACTACAAGAATTTTCTCTTAAATTTCTGTTATCAGCAATAAGAACAATTATAATGTGTTCCATGTGGATTAATAATAATGGATCCCAAATATTAAAATATTCCAAATAATCAATCCAACTAGCAAAGCTGAGAGATGGAAGGATAGAGAAGAACCTAAAGAAATCTCACTGAAACCAGGAAGTGAAATCTGAGTAACCTGAGCTTAGGAGAGTCGTGTTGAAGAAACACTAGCCGTTGTGCCACTCATAATAAGCAAAGCTTAAACACTACCTGTCGTGCCAGCTGTAATAAGCAAAGCTTAGGTTGATGAATTCCTTCCGCTCTCTTAATCCATTCAATCACTGAGAGTGTGGATTTTTCCAGCTCTCTGTCCCAGGATTGCTTTTAATTGTCATAATAAAAATTTCCAAAAGGCAAAGATGAGATTTATAATCGATTTGTAACACCAGCACCACCTACAGATCATCCCATCAACTCATGGCACTGTATTGTTGTTTGTGTGCTACTAACTTTTAATTCCACTAAAGACTAGAACAGTATTGATGGTGTCCCTGCAGTCCCAGATGTATTGGTTGGACAGCAAGAGAAGTCCACATATCTGGGTTTGGATGTACCATTCAGGTCCTAACCTGCAAAAGTGTGTTACGAGCGCAAATACTATACATAATAACATTATTACATCGAAGAGTCTTACCAGGAAAGTGGCGTCTATGTGCAACTCTCCAATCAGTGGGTGAGTGGAAGCAGTGATAATCTCCTGGAGCCAGATACACCACGCAGTGGTACAGCTCATTCCCTTCCTTGGTCACCAGTCCGTTCTGGAAGTCGCCAATGTCATCCTCATCTAAACACCACACACCCAAAAACACATGATGCTTAAAACACTGATAACATAAAAACACCCATAAACACTGTCCTAAACGTAACAAGGGACTCACCTTTCTCGATAGCCAAGTTCCTGGTCCATGTGCATGGTCCAAGAAAGGTCTCCAGAGAATATGTGACGCCCTTCACCTGCTCCACCTCACAGTTCTTTACCCGGCCAAAATGAAGGATCTTACCATCAGCTGGACTGATCTGAAGAGGTACAGCAATTACAATAATTAATCAGATTTAGATTTTCAATCTGAGTAAACAATACATGAGATGGCAAAACCTGAAGTTATTTTATTTTTTTATTGTCTAGCTCAACAATGTTACTCAGACATTTAACGACCTTAATGATGATTAGGTTAAGTGACGTGGTTATACAGGTAGACCCCGACTTACGGACAAGTTCAGTTCCGGGAGCACGTTCGTAAATCCGATTTGTTCTCAAGTCAGACAAAGTGAGTCTTATACGCCTTGGACATGAATATACAATGTAAAGCATACCAATCCACTTGACTAAATCTGTCCCCTTTCCCCCCATCATGTGGACAAAAACCGTAATCGTGCCTAAGGAAATAAATCTTACAGCGATATGTTGCCTTTAAATCGCGAGGGGAATCCCGGACGCAATTTTGTCTCAGAGCTGTTTTCCACTGTATTAGACTGTAAACTCTGTTTTGTTGAGGATTTTCCGAAATTAGGATTATTCCCCATCAGGACAGCTTTACAGGACAGACATTTTATATGATTGTGGTTCCGGATTGATTCATTGAAACAGTGAGGCCGAATCATTTCTCCCGCACACACACACACATATATACAATATATCAGACTTTTTATACATTTACTTCTACACTGAAAATCTTGCATATAATTGTAAATCTTGGTATCTGGCGCACTGCAGTGTTTATTTTTTGTACAATACATGTGAGCTACTTCCGTGATTGAACTGGAAGTAGAACCGCGATCCGTTTGTATCTGCGGAAATTCGTAACTAGAATGTTCTACCTGTATAAATAATTAATTCAGTCACGTACATATTGTGGTTCTTTTCTGTGGCAATTCATGACTCCAAAATTGATTTTTAAAATATATTTTGGGATTATACAGGTGTATGTTTGCATTCAGGGTAAAATGTCTTTGTTCCTTTATAAGACTACAGGTAGCACGCTCTAAACTATTCACACATTGGCCGGGTGGCACAGTATCTTGCGGTTTTTTTTTTTAGTTTGTTTACAATTATAAAAATATTAACAATATACTGTAGAATAATAATATTGAACTGGGATGTTTAGAATCGCAATACAAATCGAATCGGCACTTATGTATCGTGATAATATCGTATGGGCTCCTTGGTGAATTCCATCACTGTTATTTATACACCATGAGAAAAGTAACAAAATGGATAAAATAAAATCAGGATGGCAATCTTAGTATGTGTTTAAGTGTATTTTGTTCACAAAAGCCAGTACATGCCTTAAAAATCCCTTTTTAAAACTATACTCTCATCCTGGTTACACGCACATCCGCTTACCACGCAGTGCGAGTCGCACACGGGGCGGGCTTGAGGTTTGAGCTTGCGTCTGAAGAACTCGCCCAGGTTCCGGTAATGCTGCAGGTCCTCCACAGCCGCCTCCTTCATGTTCACCCCAAACGTCCATATGTAAAGGCTGTAAATAGGCTTGCGTAACCAGACGGGCAGGTCGACCTGGTTAAGACGGCCCCAGGCCCTGGAGAGCAGCCTCGTGGGTATGGTCTTGTATATGTTAACCTAAGACAGGACACACTGTTAAGAACCTGTCTGTGGACTGAAGAGTTTTAATGTAATAATTTGTATTTTACAATTAGAGCAGGGAAGTCGATTAGTGTTCAACAGCTGCTCAACGTTTGTCAAAAGGAGCACTTAAGTGTGCATGTTGAGACGGTAGCTAGCCAAAGTGTTTACGATGGTCTAACTGCAGAGGTCATAGTGAAACAAAAGGAAAAGGAGGCTGTCTACTTGTCTGTCCCCATATCTATCCATCCATCCATCCACCTGTCTACCTCGCCATCTATCCCTAGACAAAGTGACAGAGATAGATAGTTAGATGATGGACAGACAATATAGATAAATAGATAGAGACAGACAGTGACAGATTTCATGAACACACAGACAGACGAGTTAGACAAAGTGACAATTAGACAGACAGACAGACAGACAGACTAATAGCAGTAGATGGTGACAGTTACACAGACATACAAAGATAGACAGATTGAGACATAGACAAAGACAGGGATGTTAATAGATCTAGAACTTTTAGCTTTGATGCAAAAAAAAAAAAAAAATAAAATAAAAAGCAGTTTGTTAATTGACGTGAGAAAAACGGTCATGGTTCACAAGAGCACAGCAGCAGGACTTTTAAGCAGCTGCGTTTAATCTAAAACTCTGATACTACACTGCCAGTGTGTGCTTGCTTACATGCAACTGTTAAAGCAGCAACGTCAAATTATAAGGCTTAGGTTAAAATTTTTTTTTTTTTAAATCCTGGATCCGAGAAATCGTATTCGAGGCTACGCCTGTCTGACTGGGAATTCTTTCAGATACTGAACAATGCTGTGAAAGCTGCCATGGCACACTGGGGAGGGAGTTGGGACAAAGCTTTCCTCAGTTCAGTGAGCCTCAGCAGGATAAGGGGCCTTTTCACTCCAGCCTCTGGAGAGTGAATACGCAAGCAGCCATCTGCAATATATGCTTTTGCCCTCAATGCACCCTTTGAACTGTTCAAAACTATTTTTCTATCTGCGATAGCTGGAATGATGAAATGTTAAGCCAATAAAAGAGAATTTTAATGTTGTCTCTGGATTTTCATACACAGCTCATCACTCATGCACACACACACACACACACACACACACACACACATGCAGATATCAGTTGTTTTTGCTTTAAACCCATTTCGCTAGACTTACTCTGCTGGTGGGTCGCCAGCCCACCTTGGCGAGAGGCTTGAGTACAGCGAATGGCAGTATGTAGTGGAGGAAGGAGAGTGGCCATGAGCGCAGTCTGGCAGTGGGCCGGGACATACAGCTCAGCTGTCCAAGGCGCCGCCGCAAAGCCAACTGCGGAAACTGCAACCTGTGTGACATGCATGATGAAGCCAGTGAGGCTTGGTGCAGAAGCAGTACAGTACTACAGTAACGGAAAGACCTGAGCAGATATGATTAACATAACAATAATGTTAATAATCTAGAAGCAGTTTCAGTCTGAAATCTAAAAAAGTTTCTATATAATAATATGAACCTACTGGTAAATAGTATATATATAGTATACACACACACACACACACACACACACACACACACACACACACACACACACACACACACACACACACACACAAAC
>JAQMYJ010000017.1:4585269-4600360 GCA_030014305.1 Clarias laeviceps
AACCTACTGGTAAATAGTATATATATAGTATATATATATATATACACACACACACACACACACACACACGTATGTTAATATATATAGAAAAAACACTAAAGGTCCTAAATCATGTCCTGAAGTGACTGTTAACGTTACAAAAGAAAATAGCAACTTTTAAGCAACATCTAAACTTCTCTACATATCATGCGCCTTTAAAATGTTGTAGTGGTAGTATTCAGCACCAAAACTGATACATCAGCAATCTGTGGGAAATAGTAAGTCACTGCCCGCATTTTAAAAACAGATGAAAATAAGTTGCATTATTCCTAGTAGAAAAACAAGACACAATGGGCCACGTGTGTTTCTAAAACCGCTGGAGATGTCATTAGTGTTAATGAATTAACACTAAATATATTAGTGTCGGACACGTGCGTTTTGTCTATGCTGATGTTTAGGCAGCTTGTTTTAACTATGAATAATGCAAAATACATACACACCAAAAAAAAAAAAAAAAAAAAGACCGAAATAAAAACCCAAATACATTTATGGCATTGCAGTTTGTAAGTATAATTTACATACCTAGTCAGATATTTACAAATCTTTCATGATGTCAATTACATTTATTTCGGTTTTGTTACCTTCTACAACCTAAAGTTTCTACACCAGTCAGACATAATACTAACAGCACTGCCAGGTGACTTGATTATCAAATGTATATTAGTGAACTAGTGACAGGATCATGGGCACCCAAGGCTCATCTCTGATTATGGGGACCAAATGGGTAGGTCCAGATAGGTACCAGAACACCCAGTGCACAAAAGCCTACTGCGTATGGGGCTTAGCAGACAAAGAGTTCAAAGTTGTTGATCCAGACTCCAAATTTCCTATCTCTCAATCCGATCGAGCTCCCATGTAATGTCCCGGACAACCAGTCCAATCCATGGAGGAACAATCCTGCAACCCACAGAACCCAATGCATCCGCTGCTAATGTCCCGGTGAGAGAGCCTAGTGCATTTAAATCGGGTTATGGCTATAGTCAAATGTCATTTAACGTCAGATTCATTGATCCAATATATTTGCAACACACATTAAAAGTCAAATAAAATGGAACGCATCCATCGACGGATATTACACAGTGAAATCTTCAGCACCAGAGCCTTGAAAATGGACTAATCCGATGCAGCTTTGGACCATTTTTAAACACTTTGACTTGTAACCAGCTAGCACAGCTGCTTGTGACCTCACTTTAGTAGTACACACTAGAGCTTCCTGCATTTCAGCGTAATAGTCCAAAGTACACGGAATATTACACAATAATTTCATCAGAAAGCTGGGATGCATGTCTTGGACAGCGATAAGGTATGAAAAGTACAGTACAGTAGTTTGTTCGTGAGCAGACAGAGATTAAGGGCAGGTTAGCCGAGTAAAACAAGATTACCCTTAGTATGTCAGTGAGCTGAAGATTTTTAGAACTGAAGGTGATGAGCGTGCAGTACCAGTGTTGACAGTGAGTGTTGTGCAGAAGCTATCTATAGGTGCTAATACACTGTCTGTTCATCCCCAGATTACTTGTGGTCTCATCGTGATTAGAATAGACAGAGAGAGAGAGAGAGAGAGAGAGAGAGAGAGAGAGAGAGAGAGAGAGACTTGGCTTGGACATGGACCGTCACTCAGAGAAATCCTCAGTGTTGAATTACCTTGGGCTTGTGAGAAGAAGAGTGCCAACAAATGTCTGTATTTCTATCTATCTATCAAAAGAGGTTTAGTGTACAAGAATGAAATGAAAGAATGTTTGGTTTCAAAAAGCTCCAGGGTAAAATCTACTAAATTTACATCATTGTTTACATTGTTTAAATTACATACATTTGATCAGGATTTACAGGAATGTCTTTGACATTTTGTGTAGCTGTGGTTCAAACACGTACATTTGCATACTACTCGTGTCTCATCGGCCTACGGGTGAAAGTCAATATCATACATAAAAATATATGAGTATATCCGAAAGTATAATGACAAAACAAAATTGGGCCTAAAGCGGAACCTTGCGGGACATCACACTGTACATATTTAGCTCTCTAAGGTTGAAGTGTAGAGGTTGTGGAGCAGGAATCAGGAAACTCACTTATACATAATATTAATTATCTGCTTTATCCCGGCTGGTGTCACTGAGGTTTAAATGACGCATTTTAGGGAAGTTCATGGTAAAAACCCCTGCAATGAAATGCAGTCAAAGCTTTAATTCTAGCATTTCCCGGTACATTACATGGCATAATCACTTGTATTTTAAGGTCAAATAGAGGACAGATCGCATGAAGGTTCCTGTCTTTGTGCAACATTAAGATTTATTTTTATGCATATTGAAAATTGCAGGAGATTCTCACGGTCACGGAAGTTTTCTCCTTGGTAATAATTACTTCTAAAATAAGCGAAATTTAGTTTGTTAACTGAGATCAACTTCTCCATAATGGTAGTTTTTCGCCTCTTGATAAAATGTGACATTGTGAGATCCTGCCCCTATCTGGACGTGAAAAGCCACAAAGTTTTCAAGTTTTACTGGAATCAGCAGTTCAAGGGACCGTGCAAGCACAGTATTTTAGGAAAAGTTCTGATTATTCCTCTCAAGCATCGACATGTATAGAAGGCAGAAAATCAGACCTCAATATGAGGACCAGAACAAATTATGTAACTGTTTTCATCCTTCAGTACTGATAATACAGAAACAATACTGAACTCCACAGAGCCAGCACACTTAAGTATGCTGTATGATATGAGCACCTGGCCTTCCTAGTCAGGCTTGACCGCTATAAATGTTTTTTTACCAACCCTCCTGATATGTTTGTTCACACATCACATCTTGTATTACTACACAGAGCGGTCACGACAGCCTCAATGTGCTTGATTGATTTTTCACGTAATGTTGATCTACTGCTCGCCACGGCTGGGTGAATCTTTCTGAGGATATTGATTTTAAAAAGTAGTGTTGTTCTATCCTTGTAACGTGATCTCCATTGAGGCTGTTTGGCACAAAGAGATCCAGATAGTCTAATAGGACAATTTAATTATCACTTGATCGATAATATTTGGTATTGTCAAGTCAATAAAATGTCAATACTGCATCAAAGGAACGTACATTATTCTTGATATTTACAGCTTGTGTAATAGACTATGCTATTTTATCAGTGAGGGCTTATTTATTTCTATAGTGTACTGTAGCTTTAAAACTGCACTGCAGAGGTTATCAGTAGCCATTTTTAAACCGTACCACACTTGTTTTTCCCCTGTATTACATAATCATAATACTTCTCTATGGAATCCAGTTATCTTTAGGTCTCTTGAAATATTATGTCACGAATAGGTCTGCATGAGTATAGTTATAAAGGTTCAATCCTTAATGCTAGACTAAAGGATAAAGGCTTTTGTGCACTACCCCCCATCCAGCCTGTCTGGCACAGCTGAGCACACTGGTATGAAAAGCACTGCAGCTTACTTGCTATTCATGCCACAGAATAAAATGCACGCTCAGCCTAGGAGTCTGAAATCAACAGCGAACTGAACAAAGAAACAAAAGACACGGGGTAAGAAGAAGAAAAAGAAACAAAAACGCACAGCGTCTCTCGACGATGTTGTTTCTCGGATTTTGTGTGCGCATGACTGAGCATCTCGTTATGAGGAACAGATCACAGCTAAGGCACAGTTTAAAGGCTAATCAAGGCTGTGTTAGCTCACATGCACTGTTCACACAGGCTTCCTGGCAAGATCTTAATAGCATTAGTGTACAATTAGGCTAAATGCAGGAAGGAGAGCTGAGAGGAGTGTATCAGAGTCAAACCACATGCACTCTGTCTCTCTCATTCTCTCACGCTCTCGATCACCAGGGACATAATGCATCCCATTAGATTCTATCCATTTTGTCTTTGGTCTTTCTTTGTCATCCATTATCTCAAATTCCCCACCAGGACCAAAGCCGTATTTCAGTTGCATGCACTCACTCAAACACACATGCGCACACATTCGCACAAGCCCGTGCTCTATTCCATCATCACCACCACACTCTCTCCATCCACCTCCTGTGGTACCTGAAACGGTTCTGATGGCTGATCTGAACCACCCCCGGCGCACCGGGGCCTTTGGCATCAGTGTTTCTATCGCTGCCCGCGGACCCCCCTGCGGCTCCTGCTAAGGAGGAGGAGCCGAGCTGTCGGAGGCGCCGGGCATCAACCCTGACTCTGTGGAGATTGTAGCAAGAGGACGGCCTGTGCAAAGCCCTGCAACATCTCACCATTTCCCTACTGCGCTCCGCCGCTGCTGCTGCTTCAGGTTCGGCTGACACATGATCACGGTAGAGCGATGCGCACCGCTCGATGCTTCGGTCCTTCTGCTATCTTTGCTTCTGCCGGTGCTTTTCTTGAGCTCGAAGCCCAGCCCTCTGGGTCGGTCACCGGTTGCTCGGGGTAGCTGCTATTGGCTGGCTGAGCACTAAGGGACGCCTCCTGTGGTGGTACACTCCCGTAGTGATGCTGCTGAAAGAATGGTGGTATGGAAATTGGGGGTGGGGTGAGTGTTGTTTTTTTTTCCTCTAGAAAAACACAATACAGTCAAGCATGTGCTTACTAGCCCCTGAACTCTCTCACCCCTGCTCTGCTTCTGAGCCAGGCTACTCTTACTTAAAAATCTCAAGCTAAATTTAAGAAGACATTTTCTATAGCTGATGCATAATTTAACATAACAATAAACCTCTAATTCACTGCATAAAGACAATAAAAAGCTTGTCTGTAGTTCTATAGGATATGTAAAATTGAGTGTATGAGTGTAAAAGTTTACACACCCTTGGTGTGGTCTTTAAATTGTTAAACAGAGGCATGTTTTCCCATGTTATCAATTTATGTGGCTGTAACTGGTCCATATATAGCGTGTTCACCAATTTATTTATTTATTTTTAGCCTTTATAAACGTTTTAACGCAGTGTTTTTGACTTTGAAAAGAATCACAGATTCCTTTTGGGGCGAAGTTTAATGAACGATATTGGATGACCTGGATGTTAACTGTTAGTTGACTGCTAATTTTGGTCATGTGTGTTGTATTTTTTATTTAATTATGTTGTAACAGCGAGAGGGTGATGGTAAAGGAAGACAACATGGCATTGCCAGGGTTTATTCCTGCATATGCTACACCCTTTATATAATACGGAAGCGGATTATGAGCATCATAAAAAAACAGATTTCTGACAAATTTTCTGGAAATTCTGACATTTTTCTTCCCTCAGAATTGTGACATCTTTTCCTCGACCCTTGGTCTGACATTTTTACCCCTCAGAATTCTGATGGAGATTAGTCAGAACTCTGAGGGGGGAAAAAAATGTCAGAACAAGGAAAGAAATTGCCAAGTATGTTTGCACATACAAGGAATTTGTTTTGGACAGAAGCTTCCAGAGATGGAAAAAAACCAAAAAAAAAAAAACCAAAAAAAAAAAACCGCAAAACAAATTTTATTTATTGATTTTTTTTTATTTTTATTTTTTTACAAGAAATGGAATAGGATGTGGGGTATTATCAAATAAATATGGAGAGGGAAAAAAAAAAATCATCAGGACTCAGGAATTTTAGAATTTCAAAACAATGAAAAAACTGTAGAATGTTATGAAAAAAAGCTGTCAGAACTCTGCGAAAAAGAAGAAGAAAAACGACACGACTCTGCGAAGAAGAAGAAAAACGACACGACTGAGAAGAAGAAGAATAAAAACGACACGACTCTGCGAAGAAAAAGAAAAACGACAGTACTCTGCAAAGAAAAGAAAAAAAAACTACAGAACTCTTTTAAAAAAAAAAAAAAAAAAAAAAAAGGAACTCTGAGAAGAAAAAAAAAAAAAATGAAGGAACTCTGAGGGGGGGGAAAAAAAGAAGAAAAAAACCCACACAACTCAGGGGGAAAGTTTTAATAAAAAGGTCAGAAAGTGTGTTCATGATGGCCCTAAACCTTTCCGTATTGTATTGAGACAAAAACAAATGAGCACAACAGACAGACTGTGCAACAAGTCACTAATAATCTATATAATAGATTGAAGGCAGTTAATAATAGCTAATATACTAATGTTTATGTCTTCCTAGCTAACGGTTAGTAATAGCTGATAATACAGTATCTTAACCACACACACACACACACACACACACACACAAAACAGGTCTTATTTTGTTCATCATAAAAATTACAAATCACTATTTTCTAAGTGATTATACTGTATTAATTACTGAGTCTTCTAGTTACTAGTATTGTTTAACAGGTAAGACTCATTAAATGGGTTTAAAAAAAAATTTTAATCTCCAGGGCCAAAATCTACTGTACATTCTAGACATAACGAGCCTAATAGTTAAGAAATCACATTATGTCCATAAAATCAACTTGAGCTAGGATGTTTGTGGACCAATTACGGGTAAATGTGGTCTGTTGGTGTACAAAGATTGAGAAACCCTGATAAACTCTGATAATTAAGGAATATCTATAAGACTCCGAAACAGCTTCTTGTTTCTATGAAATTAATTATGTCTTAAGGGTGTACCAACATGTGCACTGGACTTTATCCTTATTCTATACAAGTTTCAAAATACTGTTAAGAAATTATTCTCATGAAAAATAGTACATGTTGCCTATTTACTCAATAATACACATCGCAAAAAGGTCATACACATCATATGACACTAACCATGGCTAGATGCTTCCTTTTTAATGAAAGTAACAGCGGTTTAACTAGACGAGGAACTCGCATTTCATTTAAGAGCACGACATGACATCCAAGTAAAAACTGTCATTTCATTTCTAAAAATATCTTCTAAACGGATGTATGATATATTAATATCATAACACCTAACATTTAAACCCAAGTATTAAAATGCCTTTAAAATACATTTATCTTTCTAATAGTAATAGAGACAAGTAGTTTCAAACTTACTTCTTACTAGTGAGCCTCCGACATTAGAGAGAGAACTGAGTTACGAGAAGTCTGTCCCCCTCTTCCTGTCTTATGTGAGAGGAGGAAACTGACCATGAAACAATGTGACTCATCTGGACTCTGAACAGCTGTAGAAGCCCTTTAACTTGATCTCACAGTGACATCATCTTCCCACATCATCAGCCAGGCCAATGAGTGAAGGGGCCACTTCCTGTTTAGATGTGGTTATGAAGAGAGACTCGGCTTTTGAGATCAGTGTGGTTTTACGATAAATTTTTGAAATCTATCTATTTATTTATTTAAATCAGAACGAATGTTTAAAAATGCAAATGTTGGCAGCCCCAGTGGAAAGAATGAAAAACACACCTTTACTGGACAATCTGTCTAGTTTCTACAATCTGTCTACATGAATGTGGGAAGTGAAAGTTAAAATGTGGGTACATATTCTTCTTCGTCAAGGCAACAATCCAGAATAATAAATGTTAGCTAATCTGCTTGCTTCTGGACAAATATTTTTTGGATTGTAAAGCACAACATTGTTACATCACAGCAACAAGCAGTTTTACTCAAAATGCCATAACTCCATGCACGCTGCGCTGGTATAACGTTATTATACATGTTACCCAACTAAGATATTATGGCGGGGAAATTATGCTTTCAGCTTCGTAATTATTTTTCAAGTCAATTTTGATATTTTCATCAGGTAGAAATTAATTTTGAAGCTTTACTACTGTGGTTTAAATGTACTACAAATAACACAGTACCCATTACACTGTAGATTAAAAAAGGAATTTACAAAAGTTATACTAATCGAAACGAAGCATGAGGGAGCTAAAAATAAAACAATTAAACAAGCAAAACATTATTACTGTACGACTTATGGATATAAAAATAAATATGGTGGATATTAAAAACAGAATGGGGCTAAACCTAAACAGGCTGTATACTGAAGCATTTCTCAAGTTTTGTTCGACTACAAACAAATATATACGCTGTTCAGTGCGACCGTTACCTAATTATCAGCAGCTCCTGCATCTTTTTTAACCAATTAAATCTCCAAGCGTTGTCTTCTTGGTTCCTCCTGGCTCACAATACAAAGCTCGTGAATGTACAGCTCAAAGTGCATTAGATTAAATTGTTTAGAGGCGAATAAAGCTGCCAAGACAAGCCAATGCACCTTTTTCATGCCACTTGCTCTTCAATGAGCTTTTTTTCTTCTCGTGGGAATCTTTTTTTTTTTTTTTTTTTCAGAATAGCTGCTTTATCCACTCACACATTCCTATACTGTTTATCCTGTATGGGGTCGGGGGTGGCCTGGGGCCTATCCCAAGGGACTTGGGGCACTAGCGGGGGTATAACCAGGACAAAGTGCCAGTCATAGCACACACAAGAACACACACACACACACACACACACTACGGGGAATTTAGAAATGCCAGTTAGCCTAATCTGCTTGTTTTTGGATTGTGGGAGGAAACTGGAGTATCCGGAGGGAACACACCAAGCACGAGGGGAACATGCAAACTGAGGTGAGACTCGAACGCTCAACAATGGAAGTGCAAGGGCACAGTGCTAACCAAAATGCCTGTGCCACCTCTGCTTTATCCCAAATAACCAAAAAAAAAAAAAAATTTATAATAAAATCAACTTCACAAAGATGGTACAGACAAACCGCAGATGTTGGCACGCCTGTATTTTCTTATTTACTCCAAAACAGCTGCAGCCTTAATAATGAAATAATTCATAAAAAAAATAAATAAATAAAAGGTAAAAAAATAAATTTTATTTCCCCGAGTTAAAATTTCATTCTGAAGCATACACAGTCACAATGCCAGTGTTTTAATTTGACATAGGATGCGTCACCCTGTGCCAGTCCCACAACTCAAACATTGGCACCTCATTGGTTCTGAACTGTCCACTGTGACTCAGGTCAACAGCAGGTCACAGAGTGTGACGGTCAACAAAGCCATGCTGGAGGTACGACGTCTGTGTAATTAATCCAAAATAAAACAGATAAGGCATGACATCCAAGTGTGATAAGAGACTAAAAAAAAATAATAATAAAACACCGGACGGCTTTCAACAAACAAATACCAGCCAATCAGCTCAGCATCATATCACTCCACTCTCATCTCATTACTGCAACACCAGCTTGGCTCACCACCAATGGAACACGAGATTGTTTAACCCTTTCACATGACATGACTTCCAGGTCCAAAGTAGCACTGCAGTAACTGCCTTAAATGTCATAGAAATAGCAGGGTTACATTTACAAGACATTTTTGAAATTCTAAATGGTGCACCGAGGCAAAATTATATCCTGTGACCTCATGACTTTGTAGGTCAACATAATCGCCTAGATTATGGAAAATAATATACAAATTCATTGAAAATACACAGTGCTTATAAATGACTCAAATGAGCAAGATGAAAACTGTATTTTATTTAAAAACTAATTTTATTCCTTAAAATAAAACAATCAACATCCTACAGCATTTATGGACATTGCACATCTGCACAGTCTTGCATATTTGCACACTCCCCAGACATTTCTATTCAATTCTATTTCATTTCCGCAACTAAAGTTTTCTGTATTTTCTATATTTGTACAGCTAAGGTTTTCTTACAATTTTATTTACAACTACCAACCAGGTAAGGCGATTACCATCACATTCTTCCTCTGAGCCACGTGACGCTACCAACCTCAAATGCTCGATCACAAACTACTGGAAGCAGCTTAACACACTCAGACGACAGCGCTATCCACTCCTTCCACTTGCATGAGCTCACAGACGCCCATGAGTGCGAGAGGCTACAGCATCAACCCGGAAATCTGTGATTAATAGGGTATTGTGGTAACTGGTCAAGACATGGTGGCAAAATTATTTCATCCTGCTTTTATGGACATTTTATGGCTGTTTTATAGATGCAAATTCACCTACAAACTACTTCAATGTTTTATGCCCCAGTATTCTTATTTTATCCTTATTATTTTATTCATATTAAGATTGAGCAAGATAACAAATGATTAATAACTCACAAGAAGTCTTCTTGTGTGAGACGACGTCACCGTAAGTGGGCCAAAGGTGAACATGTTAAAATTCCAGCCACAAGGACACTATAATCGATCAAGGCGACCATTACTACACCAGCCAAACTTACCCAATACATCATCACTTTATGTATCAATACACCACTTACATTATATCCTGATTAAACGTCACATATTACAAAGCACTTGTTATGAAACTATATTTATTTGTCACACAATAATGATAGAGGGCCAATGATGTAAGATTAATGATAAATGACATGACATGTTACAGAAAAAAAATAAATAAAAAAAATTAAGATGACAGACTGAATGGACTTTGGATAGAAGTCACATATTTAAAAAGTCAGTGAAATCAGAAGCTGTAGGATTAAGATCACCAGGCCATAATGACCTTATTCCAAGGTCGGAAAGCCCGAAATAACCGTTTATTTACAGTGTGCCCTGGACAACACTATAACAGACTGAACAGACAAGAACAACTGGCTAAATCAGCACCTGTTTTAAAGAACAAACCCTATTTAATCAGGAACATTTATAATATTTCGGTTGTGGAGAGGGAAACCTGTTGTGCTGGATATCAGCATGGCTGTGATGCGACTGTAGGCTTGGAAGCAATTATTAAATACACAAAAGGTTGTTTAAGATGACATAACATTATCAGGATGTGTGTTTTTTTTTCTTTTCTTTTTTCGCTGCAAGTGCTTTTGTGATTGTGTATTTTGGCGGGCAGCTGCTCTCTCCCCTTTACTACGCACCATGCCAACCTACTTTCACCCGTACTGGCAACTGTAGTTTAGTTAGTATAATTAATGCTCATTAGAACGACTGTGACATGGAATGAGGCATATAGTTTTACACTCCGTGCTGTTACTGTCCATTATCACCACTCTTGGACCGCCTCTCGTCCAAATCAGGTTACTCGGAACTAACCGTTATATAATCAGCAATTAAATGTAGTTCTGAGACTCATCAGATAAACATCTACAAACTGTCCTGTAATATAATATCGATATTGTGACGTACCAGGCCTGGGTTCGATTCCCAGCCAGTGCCCAAACCCCCGGCCACTGAACGCAGAGTCGGTCCCAAGCCTCAATAAAATGGGAGAGTTGCATCAGCAAGGGCATCCGGGGTAAAACCTGTGCCAAGTTGTTGTGCAGACCAGATGGTCCGCTGTGGCGACCCCTGGCCGGGAGCAACCGAAAGACTAACAACAACAACAACAACAACGTGGTGAAATCTGCCTCACTCCCCCCTTATTGTAAAGTTTCATACCTTAAAAATGAAAATATTTTTCTTCATTATTATTATACTACAATACGCTTAAATTCTTAAATCCGATTAGTCTGTAAAAGATCATTAATTTTCTAAATAACAGTTTCAAAGAAGAAATCACATGTCTATATTAATGCACTCACTCTTATACCTTATTGTTTCTACAGCATTCCAGGTCCAACCTTATCATGAGGGGGAAAAAAATCTAAATTGATGAAATTCAAAGGGTTCTCAAAATTCATGAAGAGGCATATGGAAAGGAAGATGGAACAGAAAAAAAAACTCTGATTTGATCAGTATTTAAGCACATTGTTTATATAGTTTGTAGAGGACCGAGTCTGGCACGTCACATCCATAATGTGAAAATCTCACATTCATAACACCAGTTTATCCTAAATCATTTATTCCAAACATTTTCAAGTCTATACTTTTCGTATTCATTCAAGTCTCTCAAGGTACAAGTGTGTACTGCTTTAAAAGTCATAGTGTAGGAAACCTGTACTCTCTCTCCTAAACATTTGCCTGTTTAACGTCAAATGCTGTATATTTTCAGGATGTAAACGATTCTATACTGTACATTTTCAGAATTCATACATTGTTAGATTATAGAGATTATAATAAAAGTTATGCCAGTTATTTCACTGATACTAAGCTCATCCATTCTCTGAGACTTTTCATTCACCCTTGAGTCCAAATGTCATGTTCATAACACTAGCCTTGTCCAATAACAACAATTTAACACAGTATGGCACACAAGTCTATAATGAATGGGTAAAAAAAATTATTAAAAAAAAAAAAAAAAAAAAAAAATCACCTTCAGTTTAAGTGGGTGGATGCTTTATTGAAATTCCAGAAATTCAGTAGCAATAAAGACAGATTTATAGATGTACTGTATGTGATTGCCCACTATAGAGTTTACAGTCCAAAGTTACTAGTGCACTGCTAAACTACAAGATTATATATAAAAGCATGTCAAGTATTATTTAAAAAAAAAAAAAAGTCAATAACTGAGTAATCATAAAATAAGTGAAATGCACTTGGGTATATGCACCCATAAATACTCTCAACGGTAAAACGTTGCAGTTTCTTTATAATCCTACAGGTGGCGCACTCTGAACTATTTACACATTTTCATCCCGTCTGGTAGTGAATATTGGCCAAGTTTGTTTAGAAATCGTGGATGACCGGGTATTGTATCTTTTTTTGCTTCATTTAATTTTAAGTTACATGTTGAACTCTTGTATTCGAAGTGAATTTGTATTGTTTAAATGCCACGCTTGGTTTTTAAGTGAGAAAACTAAGTGAGTGAGGCAACCAGATATCGTATCGGCAGCTGACTGGTGATTGTCGCTCCTTACCTTACACACACACACACAATGTGTGTAAATATCTCCATTTATCATCAGCAAAGAGAGCATATTTAAGCTTTTGGCCAGGTACCGTGTCCGATACATCATCTGGACATAAGGCTATAGGAAATATTACCATATAAGGAAGTGTGATGATGAGGTTGTATTATGAGCACAGAGGCATTGGAAAGTTCACATAATATCTGAAGACTTTATACTGGAAAGGATCTGCCATCAATATAAACAAATAGGAAGCCACATCCAAAAAGAAAAAAAAAAAAAAAAAAAAAAGCCCAGGCCAAGACAAATTCCTATTCAGAAATACATATATTGCATATAGAGGATACATATTTCCATGACCACAAACTCACACATACACTCACACATTCACACACAGAACTGTGTATGGCATCCAGAGACACTAGTGAAAATGTTACGCGAAATGATCAGGCTGTTCCTCTTCAGTGCTACTCAACAATACTGCACACACCGTCAGTGGACAAGGCTGTAGCTATAAGGCTGCGTATCAGAGCATTGAGAACAAGCCACGTTCCCGGATTTAGACACGACGAGCCCAAAACCGCAGCAGAAAAGTACACGGAAGACTCCCTACCTGGAGCTCGTTGGCGAGACGTGGAGGAACCTCGATGCCAAGCTTCTCCAGCTCCCGGTCTTTATAGTGTCCGTACTGTTTGTAGCCGTAGTAACCGCTTCCACTGGCGATCAGGAGGGGAAGTGTGCGCACACGTGCCTGAAGACCTGGAGAACCTGAATTCAACATAGAGTGAAAATGATTTCTGTGGTCTAACAGCATCATTACTTTTCATATTGTACAAGATGATCCTAATAAAATCTTGGCTGAACGTAATGCTTGTCCATCATTACTATTGCTCATCCTCCAACCATAGATCCGTGAATGAAGCAAATGACCAAACTGTATCTATATATATATTTTTTTATTCTTTATGCTAAAGTCTTTTGCTTGTTGACTGGACAACTACAGCTAAGGTGATCAGGGAGACAGGTAGGAAGGTAGTTGGTGTATCATCAGGAAAGGGAAAGGTGGACAAGGAGACTTGGTGGTGGAACGAGAAAGTCCAGGAGTGCATACAGGGAAAGAGGCTAGCTACGAAAAAGTGGGACACTGAGGCCAAACAAAAAGCATATGAGGACTTGGTTGGACATTAAGGAGGGAGAGGTGGATCTGTACAGGTTGGCAAGGCAAAGAGATAGAGATGGGAAGGATGTGCAGCAGGTTAGAGTAATTAAAGATAGAGATGGAAATGTACTGACATGCCAGGAGGGTGATGGGAAGATGGAATGAGTACTTTGAAGAGTTGATGAATGAGGAAAATGAAAGAGAACGAAGACTAGAAGAGGTGACTGTTGTGGAGCAGGAAGTAGTAAATATCAGGATGAAGAGTGGAAAGGCAGTTGGTCCTGATGACAAACCTATGGAGGTATGGACATGCTTAGGAGAGGTTGCAGTAGACTTTCTGACTAGACTGTTTAACAAGATCTTGGAGAGTGAGATAATCCCAGAAGAGAAGTGTATTAGTGCCGATCTTCAAGAACAAGGGGGATGTGCAGAGCTGTGGCAACTACAGAGGAATAAAGTTGATAAGCCATACAATGAAGCTTTGGGAAAGAGTAGTGGAAGCTGGGTTAAGGGCAGAGGTGAGCATTTGTGAGCAGCAATATGGGTTCATGCCTAGAAAGAGTACAACGGATGCAGTATTTGCTTTAAGGATGCTGATGGAGAAGTACAGAGAAGGTAACACAGAGTTGCATTGTGTCTTTGTAAATTTAGAGAAAGCGTATAACAGGGTGCCGAGAGAGGAGCTGCGATGTTGTATGAGGAAGTCTGGAGTGGCAGAGAAGTATGTTAGAGTGGTGGAGGACGTGTATGAGAGCTGTAAGACAGTGATGAGATGTGCTGTAGGTGTGACCGAAGAGTTCAAGGTGCACGTGGGTCTATGTCAAGGATCGGCTCCGAGACCCTTCTTGTTTACTATGGTGATGGACAGGATGACCGATTTGGATAGACAGGAGTCTTCATGGACAAAGAGGTTTGCAGATGACATTGTGCTTTGTAGCGAGAGCAGGGAACAGGTGGAGGAAAATTTGGAGAGGTGGATGTACGCTCTGGAAAGCAGAGGAATGAAGGTCAGCCGTAGCAAGACAGAATACATGTGTGAATGAGAGGAACCTAAGTGGAACGGTAAGGCTACAGAGAGCAGAGGTAAAAAAGGTGCAGGATTTTAAGTACTTGGGGTCAACGGTCCAGAGCAACGGAGAGTGTGGAAAGGAGGTGAAAAGGCGGGTACAGGCAGGTTGGAATGGGTGGAGAAAAGTGTCGGGTGTGTTATGTGACAAAAGAGTATCAGCGAGAGTGAAAGGAAAGGTGTACAAGACAGTGGTGAGACCAGCGATGCTCTACGGCTTAGAGACAGTGGCACTGAAGAAAAGACAGGAGGCAGAGTTGG
>JAQMYJ010000017.1:4605623-4638380 GCA_030014305.1 Clarias laeviceps
TGAATTTTACTCATTATTATATAATTAAACTTGCTGACTAAAATAATAGGTAAATGGTAGACTATTTGCAAGGGTAGGATTTACCACCAACCAAAATAATTTTTTACAGTGTGTGATTGGTTGATTAGATAATTGCATTAATGAGAAATTGAACTTGTGTTCCTAATAATCCTTTAGGAGTGTGTATATATATATATGTTAGCACCTTCATTGACGATTAGAGTTTGTAGAAACAGTAAAAAGGTTAATGCTAAAAATAAGCTGATCATGTTGTATTGTAATCAATAATAATATTATTTCAGGTTGAAGCCCACATACATGTCTCTCTGTCTAACTTATTAATACAAAGAAATCAAATTTTTGCAATTTGTACGCTAAGTTGTCCTTCTTTTGTCATTAGCCAGATACACTCCCTGTTCGGTAATCTGAAAGTGAATCACAAATGAGAAATCGACAAAGTAGATCGGATAAAGACTTAGTTTTGTCTTAAAATTAATCCATTGTGTAACAGCCTCTTCAGTGCTGTTATTTCAGCAGTAAAAATATTCAGTTTATCTTTTCTAATTAATATCTATTGGTGCAGGTGTTTGTTTATATAGAGCAAGTAGCTTATTATTAAATCCTATAAAACATCGCAATTACACAACATTTTGATGCAGAGTAAACTTCAGGCAGACATTTAAATATTGCAAAAGCTTCATTAAATTCTGTCCAGCAGTTGATTTAAGATGCGCCCACAGTTTGGCGCATGCGCAGCATGCCGTTGAAAATTGCGATTTCTAATCTGGCATATAACTTCACCTCAAACTTCCAGTAGGGTGAATAAACATACTGTACTTTAATCTGTCCATTCATCTTTGAAGGTTCAGTTTCATAGTCTCCTTTGGAGTAAGACATGCTGTTTCGCGCTTCCTTTTGTGTTTCGTGAGGATTGTGGTGGCTTGCAGGTGCATTACCGTTGTTTCTGTGTCTTTCACATAATCCGTCTGTACACTGTAAATGATCACCTTGATTGGCTCTGTTGAGTGATATGTATAGCCTCACCCACCTTGAGGGGAAAAAAAAAAAAAGCACTCGATGCTGTGATGTAATCTGGCACATAACTTGTACTCAACATTTGATTTCATTTATAGTGCAGGTTGTAATTCAGACAAATACCCAAGTACTACCAAAGTTATATAACAAATAATACAGTACTGCACATTCAATAATTGGTGGCTGAAATGAAACATCAGTTAATCAGCCATAACATTAAAACTTGTTACAGCGGCCCTGTTAAGAGTGAGAGACAGTAGGTTGTAGAACAGTAGGGTTTTCCAGTACACATTGGTCAGTACCTACAAAAAGTGGTTCAGGGTTGGCCAACCGGTGAACCAGCGACAGGATCACTAATGTGCACGGGGACTGAAAGCTGGCCTGTCTGGACCAATTCAAAAGACGACCTCATTGTTGGCTGTGAAGCTGCAGACCAGACCAAGTACCCCTGCCAACCCGTGTCCTCCACTGAAAGCTCCTACAGTGGGCATGTGAGCATCACAACTGGACCACAGAGCAATGGATGAAGGTGGCCTGGTTTGATCGATCATGTTTTCTTTTACATCATGTGCATTGCTTATCTGGGGAAGGGATGACAACAGGAATCAAGAAGAAGGAAAGCCTGTTTTGCACAATATTTTGCTGGGAAACCCATCTGTCAATGTTACTTTGATGTACCACCAACCCAAATGTTGTTGATCCTCAAGTACATACACCCTTTAATGGTAAAGGTGTTGTCACCCCAGGAGAGATCCTCCAAAATGGTTGACTCCCAGAAACCTGAAGTTTGAAACTCTTTTCCTAGCCAGTGCGTTGATGTGGACAGGACTGCATTCTATCATCATCTTGCTAGTCCTAAAATAGTCCACTATAATCGGCATGGTCTTTAAACATCTCTCCTATACATGGCTTCATCGCAGCCTGATACGATAATAATTACTGATGGCTTGTTGTAACGTCACCTCGTGCCGATGATGTAATTGTCTGTGAGCCAGTCTCCTTGATTTGACGTCAGCTTTGTTTATGAGGATATTTTGTGCAATGGTGGACGTACATACAGTAAACTTGTGACTGTGTTAACATTGCGTACTGGACTTTTTACATGCGTTACTCACACATTACGTTAACGAACCGAGGTGCCTGAATGTACTACGAAGCTCACTGCAGCTACATACTGTGCAAAACTCTGACGACACACAGACATACAGCGACGGCGGTTTCAGATGAGACCCATCGGACTTCTACAAAGAGCAACAGGTAATGATGTTTTGTCTAGGCTTCTGATTGGCCCCCTGTTGATTAAGGGGACTTAATCATGTGGACAAAGATATTTTTAAAAAGTAGGTCGTGTGGACAATTATTTTTAAAAACGAAGAAGAAAAATCTCCGTTTTTAAAAATACTCGGCTTAAAGGCACAGAGACAACACTGTTACGTTCTCATTTGTGAGAGACTCATTTCCTTAGGCGCGATTATGGTTTTGACCACATGACAGCAATGTTGGGAAAGGGGACAGATTTAGTCAAGTGGATTGGTATTCTTTACATTGTATATTCATGTCAAAGGAATACAAGACTCGTTTTGTCAGACTTAAGAACAAATTTGACTTACAAACGTGCTCCCGGAACAGAACTCGTTCTTAAGTCAGGGACTACATGTACAGAGCATGTAGAAAAGCATATGAAGGTTCATTTCACTTTCCTCAGGTGCCAGGTACCTTATTCAGCTGTACATGTAACTCTGGCATTATTTTGATTTGTGCATGATCTCTTAATTTCTCAGTTTCCATTTTAATTCATAAAAAAAAAATAACTAGAAAAATATTTAAAGAATTGTAATGGTTAATATTGGTAGTAGATTTATTTGGATCTTAGCAGCTTACACTTTATGTTTCACACCACAGATGAGTTAAGCAAATAAAACAATTTACAAGCGGAAAGAGGCGACATATTTCACTTGTTCATAAAACACAGAAGGCGGCAAAATTACCAAGGAAGAGATTTGCTCTTGATTTTACTTGCAATGTTTCTTTCCTCATCAGACCTGCTATCAAGGTTCCTCAATGGGTTCTTCAGATTGTAACACTTCTTACCCTCCTAAACTGCCTTCTACTTCTACAATGTCTTTGTGAAAAAGAATCTCTCTGGTGTACAGTTTTACATAAGACCTTTCAGGATCTTCCCCACAAGAAACACGTACCAAAGTACCCTTAAGGATTTAAGCTGAAGAGGATGAGTAGGAAAAAAAAAAAGTTGTGAATTGTGTTGATTGTAATGTAAAGTTTGACTAGTCCTCCAGTCCCTGACTAGAGAAATAGTCCTCCAGTTCACTAAGTCTCTGAATTAGCATGACGTTCAGTTCCGCGTCTTTATTTTTGCCTCGACGGGATCCCTGTGATCGAAGAGAACTCAAGTTGGTCTTGGTTTTGCGTTTCCGTGGCAAGGTAAAATCTGGGAAATCTAACACTCGCTTTCGTTTCTGATTGCCAATGCAAACTAGCGTACCGTTCTTCTCCTTTGGCTCTTCGAATATTGTCTCCAAGCTTCTAAGAGAATGTAGAAGACATGACCCAATAAATTCCAACCATACACTCGATATGAAATAAAATTGAATTATAACGAGCTAAGCAGAAATGAGTACAGACCTGTTTGGAGTTGGAGACTTGTAATTCTTGTTGGTGTAAATCTCCTCTAGACTGAACTCCTTCTTCTTTAATCTGATGGAGGACAGTTTTTAGATAAGATGTAAGCTGTAATAAAGACTTGCAGGAAAAGTGCACCCTGAATAGCTTAAAGATTAATCCTTTAATTTATCTATCTTAAATCTTCAGTAGCATCTAAGATTTATTTTGTAATTACGAGGGATGTTCAAGTCAAATCAGGATTTTTGATTGTGAAAACTCCCTTTATTTCCTATAGAAGTTTACATACACTTTCCACAAACGTGAAAGTCATGCCAATATTGGGCTTGAGCTCTTTTCTGGGGTAACACCAAGCGTTTGGTGCACGTTTTAATTTATTTTGAGTTTTCTGAATTGAATGCAGGGTTGAAATTTGACATCCAGGGTACTACAGGACACTGAATACTTGGGTGAAATGTCCCATAGCAAATTTCATCTTTAGTAAATGATTAAATATAAATATATGACCACTCTTCTCATTAAAATTGAGAGCTTTCAAATAAAACTGTTGTCAAATTTTAAAGCATGACCAAAACACATTTTTGACCTGGATGAAGCTCCAAATGGTTAAAGTTAGCCTGCTTTATCAATTCCACAAACATATTTAATGTGTGTTTGGACTTATTGTACTGTTGGAATACTCAAGTTATAACCATCTAGCTGATGATCTGAGGTTCTCTACTGAAGAATTCTGAGGTTATTGTCCTCCTTCATTATTCCATCCTCTGCATGGCACCAGGACCACTGGCGGCAAAACAACCCCAAAGTATGACACTACCATCACAATGCTTAACAGCTGGTTTCATGTTCTAAGGGTTAAAAGCCTCACCTTACTCCTCCAAACAAACATCCTATCATCCTCCAGAATGCTTGTTTGTCCAAATGGTAAACTGAGCGTTTTAATTGAGCCTGAAGGCATTCATTTTGGAGCAGGAGCTTCTTTCTGAGACAGCAGGCATTCAGGCCATGATATAAAACTGGCTTGACTGTAGGGACACTAGTGTGCCAGGGGTTGTTCCTGACCATCTAAACTAATTTCCTCTCAGCTGAGGGTGACAGTTTGGTTCTTCTTCTACACCATGGTAAAGGGGCTATACCTTGCAATAACTTACATACACTTGTTTGAACCATTATTCATTTTCAATTAAGGAACATCATATTTCTCAGATCTGCAGAGCTCTTAGAACTTTCTCGTTTTACTGTGTGTTGGTCAATCCAACACCGAATGGCTACCAGCTGAAAAAAAACAAAATAGATTAATCATTAATAGAGCTCCTTATTGTTGCAGTTCCTTCTACTAAAAGTGTATAAATGTACATCATTCTTCCTCAAGAAAAAGACCAATTAAAAGAAATAATTGAAAGACCAACATCAATGACATTCTTGTTCATGAGTATATGTAAACTTCAGACCAATCATGGATACAGTATTTTTTCAGGAACGCGCTTGAACGATTAATTCATAAATCTGTTCCAGCTTGATAAATGAGTCCCAATGTCCAGTTTGACCTCATAACAGCCAACTTCTTATGAAAATTAAAACACCAACCATTATTGTAGCTTCCAAACCATTAAACACAAATCATATATATTCAATTAGAAGGAAATTTAATGAGTTTCATGGTGGAGTTTTCCTTTATTAAGACAGGCCACATAGAAACCAAGAGTCAGACACGGGCTCACCTCTTTGGTTTGGGGAGCCCCATTGGGGTGAGGTTTTTGTCCTGTTTGGGCATCGTCTTACGGATGCGAATCTGAGAAACCCTTTTAGACCTCTGTGCTGGTTGTGAAGAAGAGCTGGACTCACGAAGCCCGATCTAAATGTGATTCATACCACAGACATAAGAAAACGTAAACTTAACACTTTTATTGACTCAAATCCTGTTGTTAAAGGGCCTGAGTTACCTGACTGGCTTCTCTAGAGGATTCCCGATTGTGCAGTTCAGGGTCCTTAACATTTGTTCCAGCAATGCAAAAAGGGGGCACAGTTTCAGCAGGGGAAACCTCCAACTGCACAGCCTTGAAACTAGGGCTATATCGTGTAGTAGCATCTGCCCTTCTCTCAGGGCTGAGGTTCTTTAATAGTCGACGTGGTGATAAAGAGCCAGATTTCCTGTATCAACAAACATAACCAATAACTAAAATGCTCCAAGGAAGGATACTACATCTACAAACTTTTCATGTTCAGTTCTGGCAGTAACACAGACTAGCCACTTGAGTTAAGAAATGAATTCAAGTCAAACCACCGAGGACTGCAACTGATGGTTTAAAGCCATCACAGATTTTTGATAAATGTGATGCCATTTTGAGTATATGGTCATTGTTCTGACTTCATATACTCAAAATATTAAATGGTTGATACAAGATTAATAAAATAGCACTTTTGTGGTTTTACTTTTTACTGTACAGTCCCGTTCCTGATTTTTTTTAAATATAAGAAAAGCAGATGGAAGCAGATATTTATTTGCATGAGACCCACCGCACAGAAAACGCTTTCTTCCTTGGAGGAGAATCTTGACTGAATTGTTGAGCATAGCTATCAGCGCAAAAGAGAAGAGAATCAGGACAGGTCAGATTTCTCAAAACATTTCAAAGCAGCATGCAAGAACAAGTCATGATAAAATCACAGAAGCTACAGACTACATCTGATCTAGTCAGATGCAGAGGATTAACAAGAAATCTGATCAATAAGACAGAAAGGGAAGGAGAGATAAATGCAATCTCTATTTGATTTGGACAGCAACAGCATGACAGGCAGAAATGTGATTAGTGTTTTTTTCCTGGCAGGTGATTTAGGTCATGATTTCATCCTGGAGGTTCACAGAGAAGAAAGTGAGGTCATCTTTCAGGAATCAAGGTTATAACTTATTATTATTAGCGAATATGAAAATTTTCTTCCCTTTTCCTTACTCCTATCCTTATTGCCTTGTAGAAATATATAATTTTTTTTGTCTTCTTTCAGGTATACACAATGAATTCACTAGAGTTCCATTATTGCTCACTTTTACCACAGACAAAGTAAATTCTTAAAACTCTTGATGAATTTTCTATAAAACGCAACTTTCACAATAGCATAGATAGTTTGCTGGGAAATATAGTTAACAAAAACAGTAGCTATTATAATTTATATTAGTGGTTAGCACTGAATTTTTTCCCGTCTCTGTGTGCATGGAGTTTGCATGTTCGCCCCGTGCTTGGTGAGTTTCCTCCAGGTACTCCAGTTTTCTTCCACAGTCCAAAAACATCCAGATTAATCTAATTGGTGTTCCCAAATTACCTGTAGTGTGTCACTGTGTGTATGCCCTCGATGCACAGGCCAGGGTCCAGGGTGTACCCTGACTCGTTCCCCAAGTCGCCTGGGATAGGCTCCAGCCCCCCCACGACCCTGTATACAGGATAAAGCGGTATAGATGATGAGTGGGTAAGCGGTTAGCACGGTTTCTTCTCTGCTCTGTGTGCGTGAAATTTTACCTTTTCCCTGTGCTTGGCGGGTTTCCTCTGGGTAATCTGATTTCTTTACAGTGTAGGTTTCAGACTCCCATGATCCCACTCAGGATCAGTGGTATAGAAAACTACTGATTACTGCTGTTATTTAACAAACATTGCACTCACATTAGGAAGGAATTTCCAACATCAGCACTTCATAAAAGTCTGAGGTAAAAGTATTTCCCCCCATGGGAATGTTAAAGTACGTGCAGCATGCTACATTTTAAAGGGGAACCGTTATGCGAAATTCACTTTTTAGTCATATTTAGACAGATCCCTTTTTTTATCCTCTTTCCATCACTGTGTTGGCCAGGGCTTAAAAAAGCAAGCTAATGAGTTTTTTGTTTTACCCTATTGTGAACACATACAGGGGTTGGACAATGAAACTGAAACACTGGCCAATTTAGTCTTGGAGGTTTCATGGCTAAATTTGACCAGCCTGATGGCCAATCTTCATTGATTGCACATTACACCAGTAAGAGCAGAGTTTGAAGGTTTCATTTAGCAGTACAGTCCAGTTTTGCTTAAAATATTGCAATGCACACAACATTATGGGCGACATATCAGAGTTCAAAGGAGGACTAATTGTTGGTGCGCGTCTCGCTGGCGCATGTGTGACCAAGACAGCAAGCCTTCGTAATGTATCAAGAGCCACGGTATCCAGGGTAATGTTACCGTTAGTCCACCAAGAATGACTAACCACATCCAACAGGAGATACTGTGGACGCAAGAGGAAGCTGTCTGAAAGGGATGTCCGGGTGTTAACCCGGATTGTATCTAAAAAACATAAAACCACGGCTGCCCAACTCGCTGCAAAATTAAATGTGCTCCTGTTTCTATAAAAACTGTTGGTCGGGAGCTCCACAGGGTCAATGTAGGCCGGGCTGCTATAGCCAAATCTTGGGTCACTCGTGCAAATGCCAAACATCGGTTTCAATGGTGCCAGCAGCGAAAATCTTGGGCTGTGGGCAATGTGAAACATGTATTGTTCTCGGATGAGTCCACCTTCACCGTCTTTCCCACATCCGGGAGAGTTACGGTGTGGAGAAGCCCCAAAGAAGCGCATCACCCAGACTGTTGCATGCCCAGAGTGAAACTGGTAGATCAGTGATGGTTTGGGCTGAAATATCATGGCATCCAATAAGCCCAATACTTGTGCTAGATGGGCACGTCACTGCCAAGAACTACAGAACAATTCTGAAGGACCATGTGCACCCAATGATTCAAACATTTTATCCTGAAGGCGGTGCCGTGTATCAGGATGATAATGCACCAATACACACAGGGTTAGGGTTAGGGTTAATTCATCAAGCATGTTCATCAAACCACTCTGTTGGTGACAGAGTGGTTTGATGAACATGAAAGTGAAGTTGAACATCTCCAAAGGCCTGCCCAGTCACAAGATCTAAATATTATTGAGCCACTTTGGGGTGTTTTGGAGGAACAAGTCAGGAAACGTTTTCCTCCACCAGTATCTCGTAGTGACCTGGCCCCTATTCTGCAAGAAGAATGGCTCAAAATCCCTCTGGCCACTTCGCAGGACTTGTATCTGTCATTCCCAAGACGAATAGATGCTGTACTGGCCGCAAAAGAAGGTCCTACACCCTACTAATAAATTATTGTGGGGTAAAACTAGGCGATCAGTTTCATTGTCCAACCCCTGTATAAGACATGATCTACCTTTGCTGTTTTCTGGAGGGTATAGTTTAGCAGTATCTAATTTATATAGACACTTGAACAGCATATTTAGAGAAGGAACAGAATAAAGGGAATGGGGGGAGATAAAAAAAGGAAAAAAAAAAAAAACCTGAGGGCTGTTACAGCTGAATCATTCATCATGCTCTGAGAACTGTGTTAAAGAAATAGCTAAACATGGGTCCTTTAAAGTTCTGCCATAACAAAAATGGGGGAATAACTTAAATAGAAATGCATTTGCTGATAAAATTGTTGTATAAGAATAATAAAAAACTTGGAGATAGTAATAGGGTAGCACTCGTAGCATATTTTCCTAGTCAAGAACAGCCACGAGTGTCTTATTTCATACCAAGCAGGGAGTGTGGTGGGCTCCATAACATCTTAAATAAATAAATAACCAACCCGTACTAACTTGATTACTCACCTGTGATCATTATCCAGACCTGCAGGGCTGGTATAATCAGACAATGGCCGAAGAGGAGAAAACATGGTCTGAGCTATAATCTGGTTCTTCACAGTATTGACCAAAGATGATGAGGATGTAAAGGAAAAAGAGGGGTGGATGTGAGGTAACCACATGCTGAAAGAAGCCGGAGAGGACCGGGCCAACACTGGATTCAGGCCTGCCCCAGAGAAGCTCCCTTTTCCTGCAAGAGACATGGGGTAGTGTGCAGGAGTCTGAAATGATTGCACCGTATTTAGCAGATGAAGGGATGGAAGTGGATGAGGGGAAAGCTCTCCGCTCTGCTTTGAATAAAGTGGGTCAACATGGTTTACATGCCTCACAACAGGGTCCCAGGTATCCATTTTAAGGAGTAGACTGGTATTAGAGAAGAAATTGTCATTTCGATGGTGGTGGAGTTTAAGTTTAGATGCCATTCTTTGACATCTCATAAGAGGTAGGAAACTCTTGACAGAGGGTCTACTCTTAGGAATCAAGTGGAAGGCCACGTCGTCCAAGCGATTTAGAAGGTTGTTTATACTGTTGTTAGATTGTGTTTCAGGATGAAACAGTCTTGACAGCCTGTTCTTGGGACCTGATACTTCTGAGCCAGTCCAAGGCAAAAGAAATCCCATAGTCGAAAGGCAAGCCTTGTACGAGTCCATAGGTAGTACAATTTGGGTAAATTTGACTAATTTACGATCTGGATATGGGTAAGATTTTATCCTTACGCAAGCCAATGTTCCATTTCTTGTGGACCCAGAACCAATAACCTTTAACTGGCTTCCCTTTCTCTTACCACATTGATTTGTTCTCACATCATCAACTAGACTGGAAGCATCTCCTAAAGATACATCCTTACTAAAGCCTGGCAGGATCTCGGACAGGGACGGGATCCTGATGAATGTAGGAAAAGAAACAGTTCCAGAAAAAAATGGCCACTCGTGTTTTTTGGCTAATGTTCCAGAACCTTTTGTGGACAAAGTTGTGATTAAGGGAGCAAGACAAGTTTCTATTTTGTCAGCAGCCCCAGACTGGCTGAGTAAGAGTGACCTGTTTGCCATCAAGTCTGGTTGGGGGTGTATCAACAGCACAGACTTTTCTTCTGCATGATTAATATCTAAACTCACACTACTACGATCATGATTCTCACATAAGCCTCCCTCACCTGAATCTTTAAAAACTTCACTCTTGAAAGAAGGCACCTCAAGTTGTGCTGATTCATGTAAACACTGACCAATCGAGTTATACTCAACGCCTACATCCAAGCCCTCACAAGACAGGGTACTTGGATCACAAGCAGGCTCATTTTGACTGTCTTTTTTGTCCGATTTACTGAGTAAAGCATCCTGTTCCGTGTTCAAGTCCTTAAAAGACGAAACCTGCAAGTGGTTCTCAGCTCCAAAAGCAGTTTTGACTAGTCCGGCTGTGCCTCCATTAATGTCCAAAGGGTCCAGGATCGCTGTGTTATGATTACAATTAGAGTTATGTGCAGAAAAATCAATCGCAGTCCCTGAATTAATCCCTGTTTGGCACACACTGTCCATACTTTCTTGACTAACTGATCCCTGAGAGGATTTCTTGGACATCTTGTCATCCTCCTTGTCCCCAAATGAGTAGGTTTCTGTAAGAATGCAACAATGAAACGTGTCAACGGATGCATAGTGATATTTCAGTATTTTCAGATTAAAATTTTTTAATCATGAACAATCAGGTATTTTAAACTGATCTATAACTTCATAAAGAGATTGTAAATCAATATTGGAATTTGTGCTATCTATCTATTCACACATTCTATGGTCTAAGAACATTATGGAAAAGTCAAGACTGCTCATGTTTATTTTGCTATATTACAGCCATAATACACTTGGTTGTGTTTGGCTGCTTGTTATTTGCATGCGTTATAGGCAGGCTCAATTAAATATAATGCATGAGGGTTTTTTTGTTACAACTCATGTACATAATATAATAATTAAAATGTAAAATCTTAATCATTAAATTCAGCGCTTAGGGTTTGGAGTACTGGGTTTGTTTTCGGCTGCTTTTCAAAATCATGGGAGACTGATACGAGCCAGGAAGAGGAAGTAAATATCATATCAGTATCGGCGCTGCTATGCTACGATCACAAAACGAGATTTGGTGATAAATGGACAAAGAGCCTATATGAAGATCAAACTGTTGGTCCATTGTAAGGTACAGTACTGTGTAAAAGTATTAGGTCGGTGTGAAGAAACGTAGTTAACTAAGAATGTTTAAAAAATATATATACGTTGAAATACAATTAACTGAAACAACTGTGCCTTAAAACTGGGTAAAGAACAGCCACACTCTGCTACTAAGGTGAGGTTTAATGTCACAGGTGATACCCCACGACACAGCAACAAGATACAAGGTAGTTTATACTGCATAAGCAAGGTCTCTCCCAGGCCACCATTTCAAAGCAGACAGGGGTTTCAAGATGTGCTCTTCGAGCTATTTTGAGAAGCAGAAAAAAAAAAAAAACAGGCATACGGACCATGGATGCAGCGGTTGGCCAAGGAAACTTAATGCGGCAGATGAAAAACACATCACGCTTACGTCCCATTGACATCGAAAGATGTCTAGCAGTCCCCTCAGCAAAGATCTGGTGGAAACTGGCGAGATCCAGGAATCTAAAGAAAAATCTGACTGGAAGTGGACTTCATGGAAGAACTGCAGCGCACAAAAGCTATACCTCTGATGTGAAAAAGCTAAGCGATTCAACTACGCATTAAATCATTGGAACTGGGGCGCAGAAAAATGCAGGAGGCAGGTTTTTTTCCCCTGTGATGGTGAGTGGTACAATAATGAGTGTCTGCAGGCAACAGTGAAGCATGGTGGAGGTTCCTTGCATGTATGGGGCTGCATTTCGGCAAATGGAGTTGGCGATTTGGTCGGGATTAATGCTGAGAAGTTTGGGCAGATACTTATCCATCATGCAATGCCATCAGAGAGGTGCCTGATTGGCCACAAATTTATTCTGCAGCAGGACAACGACCCCAAACAGACAGTCAGTGTCTGTAAGAACTATTTTCAGCATAGGGAATAACGAAGAGTCCTGGCCCCCAAAATTGAGGTTGAGAGCCCTGATCTTAACCTTATTGTCTGGGATTGCATGAAGAGACAGAAGGATTTGAGACAGCCTACATCCACAGAAGATCTTTGGAACAACCTACCTGCCAGGTTACTTAAAAAAAAAAAATTAAAAAAAAAAAAAACGCGTTAGTGTACCTAGAAGAACTGATGGCAATTCTGGTTTTGCAGGCAAAGGGTGGTCACACCAAATTATTATTTGATTTGGATTTGTCTTCTGTTCATTTACTACCCTTTTAGTTAAACGATAAAAATAAACTCAATAACGCATTCTTAATTTACACTATTTTTCACACCTGCCTAAAACTTCTGCACAGTATTGTAGATGTAGATCAATCACAGAAAGGGGGAGCTATCAAGGGAAAAAAAGTGGTTAGTTTTAATTGAATTAACCTATTTTTGCATTCTCTTACAAATTAAAGATGCAAACATTAAAACGGCAAAAGTGCTTAAACATGTCTTGCCCCGATTTGAGGTACCCATCATTTTACCAATCTAAAACTGCCTTCTCACAAAATATTTGTACCATAAGTGCTAGCAGGCGAAGTCCTCAGAGTGGTTAATGTGCTTGAACAGCCAGCAGTGATGTTTCCTCCCAGGAGGCTCACATCACCATGAAGCAGGGCCAGACTTTTTCCATGTGCAATACCCTGGACATGTAACTGCTCGATCTTTCGCTCGACCGCCTCAAGCCGCTGGGTCAGGGCCCCGAGTGTGCCGGTCAGCAATTGCTTCATTTCGTTTTGATGAGCCACGAGAACGCGCTCCAGAGAACCCAGTTGCTCTCCTTTTGGTGGTTTCCGTTCTGTGGTCTTGAACATGTCCGCTAAAACATCGAAGGGGAAATAAACAGTAGATTTCTTTTTAATTGATGATGACGGCTGTGTTTTTCATCATGATGTTTAAAAAGGCTTTAACACACCAGGAGACTGAGGACCACTCCACTGTGGTAACCATAGTAACAGCAATGCTAAGCACAGGTAGTACTTCTATCATCTACTGTGGTTATTTTAAACTCGGAGGCTAAATACCAAATAGGAAATAACACATAACAAGGAGCGCTGCTGTAATAAATAATCATCATCAACAATGCTCTGGTCTGACGCTCATTCCACCCCAGATTCAGCACGAAGTATATTATTCCTTTCGTGACGCAGCAATCTGCAAATGCTAACATTGTTTTATTTATTAACAAACGTCAGATCGTACGTCTTATCCAACACATTCAACACAATGCAATGCCCATGAAACTACTAACCATCTCTTCATCAAAGTAATAGGACAAAAAAAAAAATTCCAAAGCTTTTATAATGACTAAAATGAATTAGACTGCAACCTCAAAACTGTTTGTGCAGGCATGTATCTGTCTTCTGCAATCCTGGGATGGTTTTTCAGGGTTAGGCCCTCTATTGCTTTGTTTGCTTATTGAATGAGGAGTCACAATCTACATGATAGTAACGTGTGTACATGTATAAAGATGCATTTAAAATTTAAGAATGATCAGCAAGATGAAAGCTGCGAGCTTAATTCATAGAAATAAAATGCTATTTTGTAACTGCTGTGATATTTGCTAAAAAAAAAATAATAATAATAAAAAAAAAGGACATGTATTACCTTCATCTGTCCCATCTTTGAAATTAGCGCTATTTCCCACATCCCCATTCCTCTCTGATGAACTCTGCTTCAGCTGTTTATCAGTTTCAAATTTTGATGTCTGAGGTTCCTGCACAGCACACACCATTTTATGTTCTTTTCCAACCTCTGCTTTCGCAGCTCCTCTGTAGGCCATCACTAACAGGTCTTGATAGAGCGCAGGTTGCGGGCAGGGGCCGGATGCGACGACCTGCGGAGGTTTGTTAGTGTCGGCCAGAGGATTGGATAACATCTTCAAGGATGTTACTGATGGACCAGGAACACTGGGGTGAAGAAAAGATTATAGATTCAAATACATCATAGTGCTGTGATTTTGTCGTCCTTCCTATTCTCACAAATGAGGTCACCACAGTGAAGAATTTTTGAGCTATGCATTTGATGTCACCGGTTTAACGCTGGATGCCCTTCCTGGTGGAACCCTCGCATTTTTTTCTGAACATGGGAAGACTTGAAATTTAACCCAGCCTTGCTGCATTAGCCATTCCTGCTGACCAGCTGAGCATCTGCGGTTTAATTGTCTTATCCAATAATAATAATAAAAAAAGAGCAAGTGCTTGGATATTTTCTCATAAAGTTCTGATCAATAGCCTTGAGCCTTTCATAATCACTGAACCATCATCCCCCTTCTGAACTGCATCAACCGCACTTCTCCCCATTTCAGTTCCTGATATTTTCCGGAAATCGGAATAATACAAATCAAATTATCGAATTTAATTGACTGCCCAATTAGCACTGTGGCCTCGCACCTCCAGGGTGCAGTATAGAAGATGCTTGAATGAATGAATGAATGAATGGCTGCCTGATAGTAACATTGAAACAGGTTTATATCGTTATTGCTATTTTATTAAAAAAATAAAATATCAGATGCTTGTCGAAATTTTCCTAAGACTGATTGGCATGGTGGTGTACCAGGCCTTTAGTGTTTCATCCTGAGCGTTCATGAGTTATTGTTTGTTTGGAGTTGCCCATGTGGGTTTCTTTCGGGTTCTCTGTCTTTCTCAGAGCTCCCCAAAAACATGCCTGGAAATGGATTATGTTAAATTTCTCTTATACATATCAGTGTGTGTGTGTGTGTGTGTGTGTGTGTGAGTGAGTGAGTGAGAGAGAGTGAGTGAGAGAGTGTGTGTGCATTGTTATAGAATAACTCCTTAAGGAGGATGGATGGATGAATGAATGAATGAAAAAACAAACAAATGATTTAAGAAAAGTACAAGTCCATGCATTACTCTTGTCAAACATCAGAATTTTGGTTATACAATGCAAACAAGCAAACAAATAAACAAATATTAATAAAGCATGCAGTGCTTTATGGTGCCAGGCAGTGCGTGTTCGGCCTTCTAGTGAGGTCTATCAATTCTGTAGTGCATTTCAACACAGTCCTGGATTAGGATCTTATTCATCCTTATATTGAAAATAAAATGCAGAAGCTTTTTCAGCAGTAGGTTGGAAAAGAAAAAAAAAAAAAAAAAGACCAGATCGCACAGAATGACTTGGCTTCCCAAATAAAAGTCAGCAATAAATAGAAGAGGCTTGATTTAACAAAATATCTCCAACATACCTTAATTATGAGCCAATCATCAAGCCTCAGTGCTTCATTGCTAACCCTGGGACGAAAGTACTTTCTTTAAATTCGCTTATCACTTCTCGGTCCATCTCTGCGTCCTGCTCGATGAAAAGACATCGCAACAGCAGTTTCCGGCGGCGTCACACGACCTGGTGGGGGCTGGTGCAGGAGCAATGGCGCTTTCTAAAGTCGTATTTTTTTTTCAATTAAAATTATTATTATAATGTCAAGACACGTTTCACGCGTATCTTGAAATAACGTACAACTTTAACAAGTCACTGCACGAATAAGAAATAGGAGTCCAAATTGCAAACGTTACTTCCGGTTCTCTCGTAAGCTCGCGTCCGATTGGTTGATGTCAAACGCGAGCCGCAGCTCATTGGTTGGTTTCAGATGCGAGGTCGCAGCTCATTGGTTGTTCATTGTTTTACTCCTTCGACTGAACCACTTTACTGTTTGTTTTAAACGTGCCTGACACATACAGTGCTGTGAAAAAATATTTGACATCATGTTGTTGTTTTTTTGCATATTCCTCAGACTTAAATGATTAATATTACACAAAGGTTTTTAAATGATGATTTCATTTATTAAGAGGAAAAAAGCTGTTCAAACTTTCCTGGCCCTATGTGAAAAAGTAATTGCCCCCTAAACCTAATAACTGCCACCCTTGGCAGCAACAACAGCAATCAAGCGTTTGTGATAACTGGCAATGAGTCTTTCACATTGCTGTGGAGGAATTTTGGCCCGTTCTTCCATGCGGAATTGTTTTAAGGATCTCAGTCAGATTTAAGTCCGGACTTTGACTAGGATTTTTTGAGACATTCAGAGATGGACCTGCTGGTGGGTCTCGAATCGTTGTCCTGCCGTGTAACCCAAGTGTGCTTGAGCTTGAGGTCACAAACTGTTGGCTGGACATTCTCCTTCTGGTAGAGCAATCGCAGAATTCATGGCATCAATCAATTATGGAAATCCATCAATTATGGCAAGTCATCCAGGGCCTAAAGCTAAAAAGCAACCCCAGACCATCACACTACCACCACCATGTCTGACTGTTGGTATGATCTTTTTTTCTGAAATGCTGTGTTAGTTTTACACCAGATGTAATGGGAACTGACTCTAGGTGAAATCATGTAAAAGGTAGGATGATTTCGGGTAATGGGGGACACTCTTTGGTAAAAAACCCAGGAGACTGGTAAAAACCTTGTTTACCTACCCCAGAAATGTTTTTATTTATTTATTTTAAAACTTCTCAACATTTCTATTTTGAAAATAACTAACTAACTAACTAAATAAATAAATAAATATAAAATTTCATAAGTCACACACATTCAAGCAGAACATGATACCCTCTCTCACTTTGTTCAGTTATTGTGGGACAGCTTGTTTGGTGAGGTGGGATAGTCAAAACAGGCTGCGTTATTGAATAATAATTTTCGGTATTTTGGTTTCTTTCAAGCAGACACAGATTGTGTAGTGGCCTCACTGTGGTCTCACACCTCCAGGAATGTGGGTTCAATTCATACAGGCACAGTCATAAAGTGGTCAGCACTGTGGTCTTGCACTTACAGGGTTGAGGGTTCGAATCCCACTTCGGGTCTATGAGCTTGAAATATTTTTTTCCTCCCACATTCCAAAGACATACAGATTAGCCGAATTATCATTTCCAAATTGTCTGTAGTGTGTGTGCATGCTTGTACCCTATGATAGATTTGCACCTTGTCCAGTGTGTACCCTGCCTTGTGTCCTGAGTCCCCCTGGAATAGGCTCCAGGCCTCCTGTGACTTTGTATATGCAGTATAAAATGAGTGAGAGTGTTATCTGTCACTGTAATAATGTAATATTCAAAAGTAAGATGTAATATTTCTAACCCTAATTAGAATAATAAAGTAATAATAATAATAATAATAATAATAACATTATTATTATTATTATTATTATTATTATTATAAGTATATTAAAGCTTCAATCTATAGCTTCAAATATATAATTTAATTCATATTTATGATATATCAAATTCAGCATGCACTGTAAATCAACGTCCCACATTACCAGACAAAGCATTAAAAAATGTTTTTTTATAAAAACAAATACTTTCCTCCAAATAATGTTACTTGTTTCAATCAGCAGATAAAACACTTTATGATGATCCATTGCTACAGGTTTCGAGCTAATTTAAAATTTCAGAAAGCCATTATCATTGAAAAGCAATTTGTTCAAGGGAGGAATAAGTCTGAATATTTGAAAGAAATAGTTGGAGTATTGCATGAAAACTCACAATATTTTGAAAAGAACGTTTTAGGAAAATAGCTAAAATTATATATTGACAAATGTATAATTGGAAAAATCTGATAATGAGAAAAGTCCTAACATTTCATGAAAAATATATATACATATATGGTAAACAGATAAAAACAGAAAAACAGTATTTTATTTTACAATATTTTAAAGATTAGATAGTTATATAAAAATTATCTAGATAATAATTTATTATAAAAGTCATAGTATATGAAAAAGAAAAATTATATATTTTTTAAAGAAAAAAATTAATGCTTTTTTGGAAAATATTTCAAGAAATATTTGTTTTAGTGATACTATAGGAAAAAAGGGGTAACGTTTTAAGCTGAATATTTTCATGAAAAATTTTAATAAATTATTTTTTATTAAAATAAGTTCTATGATCTGATAATATATGAAAAAGTTGTAATATTTCGACTATCCGAGAAAAAGGCATATCACAGCTGAAATAAAATAAAGAAATAATTAACTTTTGTCATAATATAAAAAAAAATCTGGCATTTTTCTAAAAATATTATCTCGGATGTCTTGTGTCTCAGCGTCACAGTGTCACATACCCCCCGCGGTGTAACAGACAGAATGCAGGGGGCAGGAAGGTTAATGTAAGAGGTGGCCTGTGACCTGGCCAGGTGCTGTTCTGCGGTGTGTTTGTTGACGAGCTCCCCCTGGTGGACAAACAGCAACGAGGAAGCACAGATCCGTGAAGCTGGACTACGACGACTCGGACTTCGTGCCTTTTCTTCCTCTGTACATTCTTCCCTGCTTATTTATTCCAGCCGAGCAGCAGGAAGTGTACAAGATGGTAAGTGCAGCTGATTTAGGCAACTTATTGTAGAGTTTATTTATCAGCGGAGTGTTTGGGGTGGATTTCGCTTTCGTCTTTCGCGTGAGATTAATATACGGCACTTTGACCTAGAGCGCGGGTTAGGAGGAGGACATCGGGACAATAAGATCATTAACTCTTACTTTCTGATTTAAAACTGTTATATAGTTGCTGTATAATAGTTGCTATATAAGCTATAGTTGATAGTTTGTCATCTACACTTACAGAAATGACTGACAGTACGGTAATAATTATTTTTAATTAGGGAGTAATTATCTCAGTTATAACCTAAAAGTTTATCATATAGGGTGCGCGTGACAGGCTACAGTACCCTCTCGCGCACTGCATAGCCTGGGTTGTGACATCATGAAAAGTCCACTATACTCCTGTAGTACACATAAAAGTAGTACTGAACTATTAACATGCACACTGAACCTATGACTAGGTTGGCACTCTGATCCTTTTCTTCTTGGTTGTTTTATTAATAATCATATTCATGCACAAAGATTCAAACTAACACTAATAACTGATCCTAATTGTACTATAAAGCATTTTTGTATTTTTTATTTTAATTTCTTTTACCTCTTGTTTTTATGAATTTGTTTGTTTTTGTGTCACCCAACATTTATTCTTATTAAATTAAGTTTAATTAAATGACGTAGATTAAAAAAGAAATAGGAACAAATGTTTTCATGCAACAGGCTGCAAAGTACCTAAAAATAAGATGTATCATGCCTTAAGATAGTTGTTTTTTATGTTGTTTAACAAGGAAATTAATTCGTCTTTACTTCACTCAGGTACGGGGGGCTATTCATCAAGACCATAGAACTATTCATCAAGACTATATTAAAAATATAAGAAAGTCTGACTGTGTGGAAGCAAAATATGAATAAGTGATGGTGCTCAAGAGTTTTGCACTTTTGTTAAATTTTTGCTAAAATGTTAACTCATTAATTTTTTTACTTATTCAGTAGTTAGTTAGGTAGGTAGGTAGGTACACTTTTACATTAAAAAAATCAACAAAACAAAACAACAAAAGCGGTTCAGATAGATAGATAGATAGAATACATTATTAATCCCAAAAGGAAATGAGCTATTATGAAATGATGGCAGAAATCTACCTACCTACCTACCTAACGAACTATTATTACTACTACTACTACTACTACTAATAATAATAATTATTATTATGTATTTCATCATATAGATTTATAATAATGTAATCTACTGTATGTAAAGTAGATTTTTTAATTTAGTTAGATCTTATAGGTTTATTACTATAAGATTACTATTATTATTGTATAAATCTATATTCATATACATATATTGTTCTTTTGAGTGTGTAAAGCTGCTTTGCGACAATGTCAATTATTAAAAGCGCTATACAAATATATAGCGCTTTTAACTGAATATACGCTATTTTAACAAATATACGCTGAACTGAATTGAGTAGTATTAGTAGTAGTATTTGTAAGATACACAGTTGAAATGTAACTACCTTATAGTGCCATGACAAAAGTATATTGCCCCTTCCTGATTTATTTATTTATTTATTTATTTATTTATTGCCTATTTGTCACACGAGGCGATTCAGATCTTAGATGTTAATTTTAATATTAAACAAAGATACCCTGAGTAAATACAAAACACAGTTTTTAAATGACAATTTCATTTATCAAGGGGAAAAAAGCTGTCCAAACCTCCCTGACCCCATGTGAAAAAGTAATTGCCCCCCTGCTAAATCATTATGAATGATTTTTTTTTTTTTGAAAATTCAATTAAATTTCAGTTGACACACCCAGGCCTGATTACTGCCAGACCTGTTAAATCAAGAAATCACTTAAATAGAACCTGTCTGTCTAAGTCAAGCCCTAAAGAATGTTATGAAATAGCATTTTGTATTTACTCAGGAGATATATTTGTATAATATTGAAATTAGTGTGATCATTTAAGCGTGATAAATATGCAATATGCAAAAATACATTTCAGACAATAAACTCGTTTGTTTGCATGTGTGATTATGAGCAGAGCAAATTAGAAAAGACTCAGGCGGAGGTGGAGGAGGTCAAGGTCATCATGATAGACAACCTGAATAAAGCAGAGGAAAGGAAGGAAAAACTGGAGGACCTGGACAAGCGGGCTGCTATGTTACTAAATAAAGTAAGCATGTGCTTCTGAATAAACCTACCTAAAAAGTGTAATTTACCAGTATAATACTGAGAAACATCTTCTGACCAATCAATTAGAAAATGTATCTGTATATTTATATATAAAATAACTATTGGATCTGGAGATTGGACCCCTAATAAAATATTTGATTTTAGTCGCAGTCTTTCCGGAAGCAGTCGAAACAGGTGAAAAAGAAGAAGAGGAGGGAGTATCTGAGGAGTAAAGCCGGGCTGATAGCGATCGTGGCGGTGTTGGCGCTGGTGATCATCATTATACTCGCCGTCATGTTCAACACTGGCGCCTCGTCTGACACAAGTGTAGAAAGAGCCGCTGTTCCCACTAGTTCGAACAAAACAGAACACCTGTGAAAAAACTGCTTCACTGAGAGAAAAAAAACAACCTAAGAGTCACTTTGTATATAAGGTGAACTGTGCGAAATTTAAACACAATGCCTTGTGCATTCACCTCATCCAGTCTTATCCACAAGAAGGTTCTTTGAGGCCATTTTGTTTGTCAGGCAACATTTCAAGCCACGACTCGTTCTTTTTTTTTGTTGCCACAATAAACAGAGCAATGATTTTCCACTACAAAAATCTTACCACATAAGGTAAGAATTATGCTGTAGATACGTTTTCTGTTCTCTGTCACGCTAAAAAGAACCCTGAGTCAAAATGCCTTTCAGGAATTAAACATTTGGATCTAAATTTTAAAATTTAAAAAGTATAAAAACTTAAAATGGGTAGTATTTATTAGATTAGATTAGATTTATCTTTTGTGTCATTGTGCAAAGAACATATCCAAAGCCATTGAAATGCAGTTAGCATCTAACCAGATGTGCAATGACTATTTACAATAAATAACACTGTTGTAAATGGGGCTGTGGGTTCATATGTACAGGGGGGCAGTAGGTAATATGGATAGGTTTATATGGTAAAATAGTATAACTGTGCTATAACATGCTCAATATTATTGTAGATTAACATTTATGTACTGTAGATTGCAAAAGTTCTTTGTTCGAGTTCATAATGGCCTAATCTGATGGAGGAAACACTCTCTTGTGCACTTGTCTGATTTTTGTATGCTTAAAGGTCCTCTGCTTTCGAAAGCGTTCTGTAAATATTTGAAGCTAATTCTGGGAAGCACAGTGGTGGAAGCATGGTGTTGTTAGCACTGAAGCCTCTCCACCCCAGGATTGAGACCAGAGCTTGAGTAGCTTACTTGAGTTTGTCAGAGTGGGCTTTCTTCAGGTTCTCGAGTTTCCTCTGGCCAAAAAAATGTGACTAAATTAGTGACTGTATGTACTGTATGAGCGTGTGTGGGGCGCTGGTGTTTCATCCAGTGTGTGTTCTTTTATTAGATGAATGAAAACATAATTATACTAATTAATACGAAGCCCTCATTATATTCATATGTATTTCAAGTAAAATCTCACTGTGCTTCATGAATCTTTTGCAAGTTTTGAAAATATAATAAAAAAATCAGGTGTAGTAAGTGATTTTAGAAAATTAAAAGCTGCCTTGTGAATATGGAACTGTTAAGAACACAACACAAATTAAATGTGATTAAAGCATGACTTTTTTTTTGGTCTTGTTTTGATCAATGATAATACTTTCAAGAAAAGGGGGAAATCACATTAATATCATAATCATGATACCTGTAAACATTTCTATGAAACACATAATTTTTTTTATTTTGATTTTTTTATTCTGTAAAGATGCTTTGCGACAATGAACATTGTTAAAAATGCTATATTAATAAAACTGAATTGAATTTAATTATGTATCATGACTTCCAGAGAAACTGCTGCATTGCAAAAAAAAGATGAAAAACTTTAATTACTTTAATAACTTTATTTAAATACTAAAGTATTTAAATAAAACTGTGAAATTTAATTAAATTTCGAAGTTTCTTTTGTAATTTCATTTAAAGATTCATTATACATAATGTGAAATATTTCAAGACTTTTTTGTTTTCATTTCAATGATTACAACTTCAACAATCCAATTTCTCAAAATATTAGAATATTATATATATTTCAGATTTGATTAAATTACTATGCATACATTATAAATTCTGTGTATCTCTTGGTGTGGTTCAGTATATGCAACCACAATCATGGCGAACATGGCTGACTTGAAAGTTGTCTATCGGACGAACATCGACACCCTCCACAAGGAGAGTGAGCCGTATGGCCATGATCATTTCTGAAAGTGAAGCATATTCATGGAAAGTTGGCTGAGAGGGAAACATTTGGTAGGAAAAGATGCACAAGTTACAGGGATCATTGACTCAAGAGGAAGGAGAGCCAAGCGAAGCTGATTCATAGCTTCGAGATGCTTTGATTGAAAGGAGTGGAGTGAGGCTGGAGTCAGTGCATCAAAAGCCACCACACACAGACATCTTCAGGAAATGGGCTGAAACTGTAGAAATTCCTAGTATCAAGCCACTCCTGATCCCGAGACAGTGTCTAGTAGTGTCTTACCTGGACTAAGGAGAAAAAGAACTGGATTGTTGAAAGAACTCAGTGGTCCAAAGTCCTGTTTTCAGATGAAAGCAAATTTTGCATTTCATTCGGAAATCCAGCGTCCCTAGTCTAGGGGAAGAGTGGAGAGGCACAGAATCCAAGTTGCAGTTGAAGTCCAATGCAAAGTTTCCACAGTCGGTGATGATCAGTGGTGCCATGGAAGGATAGTTATGAACCATCATCTTCGAAGAAATGCATTTGGAAAAAAGCCTTCATGAGCATGATGGGCGATCTCTTAAATGCTTAAGAGTTATAAAAACAGCTATGCATTGATAAAAACAGCTTACAGCTATGCATAATAGTGATAGTGATAGAGCATTTCCACATGCATAATGTGAAGAGAACTCGAGGGATTGGGACTAAACTGCTGTGCGGTCTTAAGGACACCACTTATCAATGAGGCTAATCTGAAAAAAAGGTTCAGTTTCCTTGGGAGCATAAAGAATAGACTGTGGAGCAATGGAAAAAGGTCATGTGGTCTGATGAGTCCAGATTTAACCTGTTCCAGAGTGATGGATGCATAAGGGTAAGAAGATAGGCGGATGAAGTGATGCAACAAAAGTGTGTTGAGCAACAAAATGAATTCAGCTGACAGCCCGAATATACTGAATGACCAGGGTTTTCCCTATCAATGAATTTTGATTTCAATGAATTCAAATTGTGAAAGAATGGATTGGCCACCACAGAGTCTAGATCTTAATCCTATTGAGGATCTTTGGGATGTGCTGGAGAAGAATTTACGCTGCGGTCGGACTCTCCCATCTTCAAGACAAGATCTTGAAGAGAAATTAATGTGAAATTGCATGAACTAATCAAAGTTCTGGGCAGTATTTATCTATATAAGCAATAGTTCAGAAAACTGTATTGTTACATAGTATAATCATTTTGTGTAAGAAGTAAAATAATTTTTTTAAGATGGTATAATTGAGTAAAGACTCCACTCTCACTCTGGTGATCCATTCCATCATTCATTTAGCCTTCATGCTTAAAAAAAAAAAAAAATCATCATGTAACAGGACAAATTTATTATTGTATGAGCTTTTGTCAGAAGTAATAAAAACATATTACTGATCAAAATCCGACATTTTTAAATAAACAATTCAGGATTAGTATCAGCCTTTGTCTTTGCATCATTTGACCGAAGCATGAACCCAAAGTGTGAACCACATTGTTTTCCGTACAACACCGTTTCAGACTAGATTTGGTTCCAGTCTGGACTTTGGACTGTTATAGAAAAAGTTGAACTTAAAAAGATTCTTACAGAGGTATGTATGTTGGCACTAAGGGTGGACGATATGGCAAATATATCATGTACATATCATTATATCATATTAATACCACAACACTGTTGAATTCTTGGATCAGATGTGCTTTCTCTGATATGTTCTCTGACAGTAATGAGCTTGTATTGTACGGCAGATACTCAAGCCTGTTAATAAAATGAATTAAAAATGTGCTGCTATTTAATAACACAGAGGGTATCTGTAGTTTTCTGTAAGGAGTCTCCAGTGTCAGTGTGTTGTCAGGGTCAACAGATTTCCTGACAAGAGACTTAGTTTTTGTCTTATTAACTATGAAAAATAGATGCTGGTGAAGGATTGACTGGTTATAGCTGCGATGTCGGATATGTTAATGATGTCAGTAAGTAACTTGTCTCGTGGGGGCAGTACTAGGTGTAAGCATTAATTCAAAACTGCAACTCTTTATAAATTGCTGCAGTATAAAACGAATAAAAGACTTGGTTGACACGCTATTATAGGAAAATAATAACTTCATTGTTGTGTGTGTGTGTGCATATATATATATATATATATATATATATATATATATATACAGTATATATACACACACAGTATGGTGAAGATACATAGACACCGATCAGCCATAGTATTAAAACCATCAACATTAATACTACATACAGTAGGTTTTGGGTTTTGATCCCCTTGGGCAGGGATGCTCATGATCCTTTAGCAATTTACTGGTATAAAATAGATGATCAGCGTTAATGTATTAACGTTATGGCTGATCGGGGTATAGACACACGCAGGTATGGTGGTATGTAAGTTTGCTGAGGTCTCGCTAACGAAATGCCAACAACTGCAATTTTGTTCAACACTTAGTACAAAAATAGTTGAATCTGAAAATACACAAGAAGATAACTTATAGAAAAGTGTTACGTCACAATATCACTATCATATCGTCATATCGCCCAGCCCTAGCTTGGCACAGTTCAATATTGCATTATTGCAGTGTCAGAAATGGCAAATAAATGCATTATATACAGACGTGTAAAAGTTAGTACCCCCCCTCCTTTTAATTTTCTCGAAAAACAAAAGTAATCTGTTTATAGCAAGTCTTAGTTTTAGGCAAATACAACCTTAGATAAACAACAACATATAATATTTTTTTACCGTGCTATTGTTGGTTTAACAAAAATGAAGTCAAGGAAGAAAAAGAAAAAAAAAAGCATGCGGGCAATACTAATTACCTCCTTACTGCTAAGTTGTAGCAAGACGCGGCCATTCATCAGGCCTTGATTAATTGATCATCTGTAGGTGTGCAGACCCCTATAAATGCAGACGTTTTGGTCTGGCATTCAGGTGTGTGTTAACACAATGGCAAGAGGAAAAGACATACTGTAAGTAGTGGTCTTGTGGGAAGTGGTTATAAAACCACATTGGAGTTCAATGTTCTACAGTGAGAAAGATTATTCACAAGTGGAAAAGCATTCCAGACAGTTGCCAGTCTTCCCAGGAGTGGACGCCCCAGCACATTCACCCCAAGGTCAGACTGTACAATGCTCAGAGAAATAAAATACCCAAGAGCGACATCTCAGACCCTACAGGCCTCACTGATCATGTTAAATGTTAAAGTTCATGAGAGCACAATTAGAAGAAGACTGAACAAGTATGTTTTTTTGGAAGGGTTGCCTCATCTGTCTAAAAAGAAAACGGAAGCATGAATGAGGTCCGAGCAAAGCATAAGACTTTCCTAAGGACAGACGAGACCAAAGTGGAGTTGTTTGGCTTTAACGCCCGATGCCATATTTGGTGAAAACCAAACACAGCAGAAACTTTTTATATCCACTGTCAACCATGACGGTGGAGGGTTGATTATGCTAGAGGCAAATGTGAGGCCATCTGTCCAACAGCTAAAACTTGGTCGGAATTGAGTCATGCAACAGGACAATGATCCAACCAGTAACTCTACATCGGAATGGCTGAAAAACAAAACGAAGAAGAATGAAGGTTTTGGAATGGCCTAGTCAAAGTCCATACCATGAGCCAATTGAAATGCTGTTGCAGGACGTTAACAGAGCTGTGCATAAGCAGATACACAAAAATCTCATTGATCTAAAGCAACGTTGTAAAGAAAAATAGGTCAAAATTCCTTCACTATGATGTGAAACACTGCTAAAGTCATATAGGAAATGCTTACTTATTAGTTATTGCTCCTAAAAGTGAATTTACTGTACAAGTTATTAAATCATGAGGGTACTTAGTATTGCCCATATGATTTTATCTTTTTTGGCTTCATTTTTGTTAAATAATTAATAGCACGGTGAAAAAAAAAGTGGTTAATCTAAGGTTGTATTTGCCTCATACTAAAACTCGCTACAATAAAAAAAAAAAAAGAATGAAAAGAAGAGGTACTAACTTTTGCACGTGACTGTACACGTGTGAATATATACAGTACACAACATTCTACAATATGGTGTCATCATGAACATCGTTAATAATAACCATTCGCTTCCATCACCAGGACTAAATACTAAAATACTGTACAGATTCAGGACGTTTGATGTTGCTTCACATTAGCAGGTCTGTTATTTCTTAAACAATAAAATACATGTAAGTTGATGTGACGTGATCAATCGTAGCTTCTTTCAAACAAGGAAGATTATATGGGCAATATGAAAAAAAGAAAAGAAAAAGAAAAATATAAAGCATTCATTTACAAGCGCTAAACAGTTTTTCTACCGAACATTTTTTTTTCTATTCAAACTACTCGACCAGAAATTCATCGTGGATCGTCTTGGATGACTGTCTCTATTATGTCTTAGCACCAGGTAGTTAAATCCGGTTATTGCTAACAAATTAACATGAACATATCTTACAAGCTAGGTTAGTTAAAAAAAAAATTTTAAGACACACAAATAGTGTTTATTAAAAAATCAAATGTATTTAAATGAGCACTATAATGCTTGGTGGTGAAAAGCAATAAGACTAAGCAGCATGTAAACTGTACGGCTGGACGTCTAAACTCTGAAGTCATGTTCGTTCAGGAGGAATTCTAAAAAAAAGGCAACGCTGAGCTAAAGAATGCAGATGTCAAATAAAATCGATTTCTATAACAGTTTGTGTGGTAACGTTCCATGAGCTTTGGCTAATAATAAGATTAATCTCTCATTATCATGGTTAATTTGTACGTCATCATCACCACTTCCGGATCTCTGTCCGTCCCATGGGTGTTGTGTAGCACTACTCATTTTACAATTATTGACACTGGGTTGAAAATTCAATATTATAAAAGTATTAGGAATCTTTTTTTTTTTCTCTTTCTGAGCAAATACCCTCTAGGTGATGAAGTTTGATTACTTGACTGATCTGAGAAATCTGTGGTCCCTTACAATTTGTTTTTAACATTTTGTTAATCTTTGAAGTTTTAAACTTTGACCCAGGTGTTATGAATGTGAATAAAATTATAATTACATGTTTAGTCTAATAACCTGCTTCTTCTTCTTCGACCTACGGTATTATTACACTATATTACACAACTAACGCTGACTAAACTTTTCTCTTTCAGTATTTTGGCACCGCCGCCAGATTTAATATATTTTTAGGGTTCGAATGCTGTTTATTATTCATAACTTTCCAAGCACATTGTACTCGTACGGACTCCACACTCGATCCACTGCTCTCTTCCAGCACCTCACGGATCAGTAGGATTGCTAGCCGTGATTTACCTGAGCCCTAACCTCCTACCCGTTCACTATAACATGGCCACGCTCTCCGGGGTGCAGTTGAGGTGTGTGGAGGTGCTGCTTCCTCCGGGTGACTTGATGCTGCGAGCACCACAGCCCATGGGCACGCTCTTCCCCATGCCTCCCATGATGACCGCTGCGCCCGAGTTGTCGTGCGGCCTGCAGTTGATGAGGGCCGCCATCATGGTCTCGCTGCTGACGCTGCCAAACTCGTAGGTGAAGGTCCCGTAATAAACCAGGACGAGGACGGTGAAGATCCACTCGCAGATGGCGGCGGCGTGCTGCAACACGAAGCTCTCGTGAATGAAGAAGATGCCACCTGGGTTAGGACGAGGAGTTAAATAGAAACAACTCAAGAAAATGATGGAATGTCTTTCTTAATTTTTATTCTTAATTATTTAGTTACGTTTTCAAATGTTGCATATGTCCACAGTTGTGTGCAAAAGTTTGCACACCCCTAAGCAGTTAAGTTTTTAACAAGGTTTTACAATTTATATCAACAAGAAACAAATACTATTTAAATCGTAACATTTTCCTCCAGTTTGGTTTGGATTTTAAAATTATTTAAAATAATTTTTCTTCATTCCTTTGGTTATGGCTTGTATATACAGTACAGTTCTAGGCACTATTTTATCTTTAGAACACATTTTGTTATATATGTTTATCAAGTTTATCATGTTCTATATGTTTGTCAAAAATAAAACCATTCAATATTTTAAAATATGAACTTAATAAATAAATAAATAAATAAATAAATAACATTTACAGAAGAATATTTGCATGCCTGTAAAGAAAGCAACATATTACATGACGGATCAGTTTTCAGATGGAAACAAACAAACAAAAAAAGAAAAGCTCCTGAGTTTTGCATGAAAGTAGAAAGTGACAAAGTGACCAGAACTCTGGTATATTCTCCAGCACACTCAGTAAAACCTAACAGCTCTACTTATAAAACTGCATAAAACCTGTATCTACAGTAACACTACTGTATATTATTTTCAAGCAAAGATTTTTCACAGCAAATATCTATATATAAAAATATATAAATATAAAAATAAGTGTGTTTATTTTATAACTCATTAGTGCTCTCTATAGAATTTTCTATAAAACAGCTTTTTCCCAATAGCAATTTTAAGATCTCTCCACAGGTGTTCAATAGGATTTAGATCTGAACTCATTGCTGGCCACTTCAGAACTCTCCAGCGCTTTGTTGCCATCCATTTCTGGATGCTTTTTGAAGTATGTTTGGGGTCATTGTCCTGCTGGAAGACCCAAGATCTCGGACACAAACCCAGCTTTCTGACACTGGGCCCTACAGAGCGACCCACAATCCTTTGGTAATCCTCAGATTTCATGATGCCTTGCACACAGTCAAGGCCCCCAGTGCCAGAGGCAGCAAAACAACCCCAAAACATCTTTGAACCTCCACCATATTTGACTGTAGGTACTGTGTTCTTTTCTTTGTAGGCCTCATTCCGTTTTCGGTAAACAGTAGAATGATGTGCTTTATTAAAAAGCTCTTTCTTGGTCTCATCTGTCCACAAGACATTTTCCCAGAAGGATTTTGGCTTACTCAAGTACATTTTGGCAAACTGTAGTCTTGCTTTTTTATTGTCTCTGTGTCAGCAGTGGGGTCCTCCTGGGTCTCCTGCCATAGCATTTCATTTCATTTAAATGTCGACAGATAGCTTGCGCTGATGTTCCCTGAGTCTGCGGGACAGCTTGAATTTCTTTGGAACTTGTTTGGGGCTGCTTACCCACCATCCGGACTATCCTGCATTGCAACCTTACATCAATTTTTCTCTTCCATCCACACCCAGGGAGATTAGCTACAGCACCATGGGTTGCAAACGTCTTGATAATGTTGTGCACTGTGGACAAAAGCAAATCTAGATCTCTGGAGATGGACTTGTAACCTTGAGATTGTTGATATTTTTCACAAATTTGGTCCTCAAGTCCTCACACAGTTCTCTTTTCCTCTTTCTGTTGTCCATGCTTAATGTGGCACACACAGACACACAGAGTAAGTGAACTTCTCTCCTTTTTATCTGCTTTCAGGTGTGATTTTTATGTTGCCCACAGGTGTTACTTGCCCCAGGTGAGTTTAAAGGAGCATCACATGCTTGAAACAATCTTATTTATCCACAATTTTGAAAGGGTGCCAATAATTTTGTCCTGCCCATTTTTGGAGTTTTGTGTGATATTGTGTCAAATTAGCTTTTTTCCTCCCTTTTTTTGTTTTGTTCCAATACACACAAAGAGAATAAACATGTGTATAGCAAAACATGTGTTAAAGTAATACTTTTCTGTGAGAAATACTTGATTTTCTTGAAAAATTGGAGGGGCGCCAACAATTTTGGCCATGACTATATATATATATATATATATACAGTATATAGAGAGAGAGAGAGCTGTCATGTAATATGTTGCTTTCTTTATAGGCATGTAAATATTCTACCGTAATGTTATTTATTAATAAAATTTTAAGTTATGTTTGGAAATAGTGAATGGTTTTCTACATAATTATGCAACATGTACTAAAGATAGCATGTTTACTTGGATTTCTTTCTTTGCATATACTGCATAAACATTTTCCTATGTTGAAAGTTTTGAGTTATTAGACACAGTAATGTAGTCTAGAGCATGAGGATGGTTATGCAAAGTTTTGCAAAACATGGTCCGCTTGGAATCCACTGTTATAATAGGTCGCTAAAGTACTGTCTAGTTAACAAACGGCAGGGCAAGTGCCAACTCCCCATCCCCGGTGAAACACTGCTGCGTAACAAGCACGGCAACCGGCTCGTCGACTTCTGCTTCACATCGAATTAACATAGTGACAAAATAAAATAACTGGGGCTCATTTCTCAATCTTTTAGTAACATTTTGCATAAACGATGCTGTCGGACAAAACTAACTGCTTCCAGATTTAAAAACAGTGCTACACCGATTTGCTTTAACACCTCTCGTGTGTATCTCGTGTGATTCTTGCAAATCAGTTACCAAGCATGATAATGACACACTAAATCTTCCAATAATGCAGTTCAGCCACTGCAGAGCATCAGCCATCATAAAAACTGCCTCTTCCTTCTTTTGGTTGGCGCCATTACTTGTGTCCAGATTGAGCAGTGTGTTGTATTTCCCTTTTTCATTTTATCAATATAAAATGATTGAGTTAAAAAAAAAAAAAATCTTTAACACGAGTTAAGGATACTGAGGATGAGAGAGACCAGTGCTCCTGCTGACAGAGCCACACGGACATGGGCCATCCAGAAGTCCAGCGCCGTCTCGGCGATCCGGTACGTGAGCACGCACTGCAGACACACAAATATCAGACCTGCAGGAAACACCACACCAGCTCCTACGTAGTGCAGCGTCTTCGCGTGGTCGACCTGAACGAGAAACCCATCATGAATTGAACTGAAATCACCTGAGTGATCGATATAGTCTGTATATTTCTGTCTCGTCTCACCTGGAAGTTGCCCACCATGACGAGTCCCAGAGCGTTAACGCAACCGGAGACCAGCGCGCTCGTGTTGACCCAGCAGTGGTGGCTGAGCTCGATCACATGAGCGTAACGCAACATGCAAATCATCACCACTGCATAGAGAAAGAGGGAGAACTTTAAACAGATAGGTATGGTTAAAAAACCTAATGAGACGGTTTGAGTCGATTCACTTTTGCACTTCTTAAATGTCATTTTAAAGGTTTTTCTTTCCTTTTTTGTATCAATATAGCTCTGCGTCAGATATTGCAAACAGACTAATTTTAAAACGAGCAAAAACTACGGACATAGTTGTGCGAAAGTGATTTGACTCTGAATCAATTCGACTGTGGAACATGATATGAAGCATTTTGGTAGATGCAAACTGCTAAAGAGATCCACGGGACACAAACTGAGCTGAAAGAGCTGCAGAAATGCAACATGGTCTGGAGATCTGGACCAACAAACAAAAAAGAGGGGAAACACGAAAGATATTTAACAGCATACATTCACATTTAGGTATTTGGCAGACGCCCTTATCCAGAGTGACTTACATTTTTAGCTCATTATATATCTGAGCTATCTAGACAACAAACTTGACTGGTCACTCAACACAACGGCACTCTACAAGAAAGGATTGAGTCGGTTGTACTTTCTTCGAAGCCTCAGGTCTTTTAACGTCTGTAACACCATTCTACGGATGTTCTATGAAACCGTTGTGGCGAGTGTCATTTTTTACACTGTGGTCTGTTGGGGTGGTAACATTAAGGTGTCTGATAAGAACAAACTGGACAAGTCAATTAAAAAGGCCGGATCT